>PVKU01006792.1:35283-97762 GCA_004027475.1 Anoura caudifer
AAAAAAAAAAAAAAAAAAAAAAAAAAAAAAAAAAAAAAAAAAAAAAAAAAAAAAAAAAAAAAAAAAAAAAAAAAAAAAAAAAAAAAAAAAAAAAAAAAAAAAAAAAAAAAAAAAAAAAAAAAAAAAAAAAAAAAAAAAAAAAAAAAAAAAAAAAAAAAAAAAAAAAAAAAAAAAAAAAAAAAAAAAGAAAGAAAGAAAAAGCGAGAAACCTAGAAAACAAACAGAAAGCAAATAAGAAAATGACAGATTTCAGCCCTAATGTATCAGAATTATCTTAAATGTAAATAGTCTAACTACACTGATTAAAAGACAGATCAGCAAAGTGGATTAAAAACAAAAAACTCATGATCTAATGATACACTGTTTACAAGAAACTCACTTTAAATACAAGGACGTAAGTGGGACATAAAAGGATGAAAAAACAAAGAATGTAAATGTTAAATAAAAGCAGGAGGGTCTACATTTATATAATATAATGTATAATTAATATAACAACTGGAGACAAAGAGGGACATTATATAATGTTAAAATGATCAATTGGCTGAGAAGACAGGGTGATCCTAACTGAGTACATACATAACAATTGAGCCTCAAACTAATGAAGTAACCAGCAGAACTGAAAGGAGAAATATACAAATCCAGAATTATTGTTGAGGTCTTCAACACCCACTCTCAGCAACTGATAGAACCAGCAGACATGTTTAAACATTGTATTCACTAAAAATAATAAATAAATAAATAAATAAATAACATGAAAACAGATAACCAGTGTGTTTGTTAGAAATACAGTTGGTATACTCCTTTCTTTAGTAAACTTCTGTTGAGCAGGTATGAAGTGTCCCTGCTCACAGAATTGTATGCTTGGGTGTAGCTCAGAGCTCAGGTCAAACTCTGTGTCCAGAGATGTAGCTGCCTCGCCCTCTTGTATGTGCCCAGGGAGCTCTTGCTCTCCAAGACCAAGCAGAAGAGAAGCCTGGTGTATAGGAAGGGCTTCTCTGTGCCCTGATGGTACACCAAGTTGATCAGCAAGAATTCCTGCCATGATCCCCTGAGCCCCAAAAGTCTCTAGCAGCCATAGATGACTCATTGTTACCTCCACAGAACTGTCACTTTTTGGGAAATTAAGCAATAGAAGTTTCTGATCTGGAAGAGCATCCTCCAAGACTGGTTCAGAAAGTCACCAAATGTTTGCAGCCTGACCTATCTATGCTTTCTGAGTGTAGCCATGGGGCTTTGTAGGAGGCTCATGAGGCCTACAGGATCGGCCTGTTTGAAGACACCAAACTTCTTCTGCAAAGCAGGAATTTTCTCTGTAATGTCCACTCTACAGTCTCCTTTTATTTTTAAAAAATATTATATTCATTTATTTTTTAGAGAGAGGGAAAGGGAGGGAGAAAGAGAGGGACAGAAACATCAATGTGTGCTTCCTATTGGGGACCTGGCCCACAACCCAGGCATGTGCCCTATATGGGAATCAAACTGGTGACACTTTGGTTCACAGGCCGACACTCAATCCACTGAGTAACACCAGACAGGGCTACAGTCTTCTTTTTGGATTACACTTCCCACCCCACAGCAATAAGCACCTCCCTTCGCCAAAGACAGTGTTCCTGGCTAGATATTGATCCTTCTCGGGACACTCAGCAGGGCCCTTCTTAAAGTGTAGCTCCCAGGCCTGACTACAATATTACAAACAGGACACCATGAAATAGAAATGAATGTCACTATGTCCTTCTTTATTCAGACCTTTAAATCCATTATTGCAAACTTTTGAGATGCACACATCATGTTGCTAATCATGTTTTTAAAGGGTACTATAAAACCATTATTTCTCTTTCATCTTGTGCTTGCATTGTATATGTACATATAGACTTTTAAAATAAAATTTAATATACATACATATATTTAATCTCAACATAGACCTTTACAGTTATTCACAATAAATTCATTCTATTAGTTTCAGTCTTTCTAGGACTTAGAAATCCTTTAATTTTTTTTCTCTCTTCCTTTAAATCTTGATTCTTTTATTCAGACTATACTGTATCATGGGTGTTTGTTGTTCTTGCCTACCTGGCGAAGATGCCCTGGTTTTCCTGTGGGGGCACCCCTCTTCCAATATTAATCCATGTGGTTTAGGTAGGTGCACCACTGCCCACATCCTGATGGGGCATGTGGCCCAGGCAGGGCTAAGCAACTCTGGCCTGGACACAGCTGGGAAATACTTTTCTCTAAACAGGAGTGAAGAGGAAGCCTGACAGGGAGCGTGTTCAATATGGAGGAAGCAGATCCTGGACATAACAGAGTGCTGGTGACATTGTGGACCACTGGATCCCACCATGTCTGCATCAGCCAGTTTAAAATTTGTTCTGTCCCTTGTAGCTAAGAGTCTTATTTAACAGACCATCCCTAGAAGTTCTACCTATGACAATCATTTCTTCCTAGGTGGGACGAGTGGTGACTTTGGGCCTGGAGATTCATTTTGGAGCTGTATTTCCATTGCAGACATAGTTTCTATCTACGTTTTTATGCGTATTTGGGGTGGCTTAGTGGAGTGGCATGGATTTGTGTGTGTATGGGGGGGTGCATATGTTAGCAGTTCCCTCAACCTTATTATAAGTGCCACCGCTGTGTTGCTTTAAATGGCTGATAAGATCACTTGAGGAAGAGCCCATCATGGACACAGCCTGAATATTCGCCACTAGAGACCAAGTGCAAACTAACAGTAACTAACAGTACTTGGGTACTATGGTTTAGCTTTGTTTCATCCAGGTCATGTTGCCAATGGGAATGTAAAATGCTATGGCTCCTGGGGAAAACAGTTTGGCAATTCCTTAAAATGTTAAATACAAAATTACCACATGATACGGCTATTCCACTGTGGTACTTATATATCAGTGTTCATGGCAATATTCTTTATAACAGCCAACAGGTGGAAACAACCCAAATGTCATCAATACATGAATGGGTAAACAAAATGTAGTATAGGCACACAACAGAATATTTAGCTTTGAAGAGTAATACAATTCTAATATATGTGAAACATGGGTGAACCATAGAAACATCATGCTAAGAGAAATAAGCCAGACACAAAAGAACAAATATGATTCCACCTATATGAGGTACCTAGAATAGGCAAGTTCATGGAGACCCACAGTACAATAAAGATTACCAGGGGCTGGAGGAAGGGGAGAATGGGAAGCTGTTTAATGGGTACAGAGTTTCTGTTTGGGGTAATGAAAAAATTCTGGAAGTGGATAGTGGTGATGTTTGTGCAATGCTGTGAACATCCTTAATGCCACCTATTGCCTTTTTTTTTTTTTTTTTTAACCATCTAAGGGGAAAGAGATCAGTGCCCCTGACTAAATAGTCAGGTATTGCATGTTTTAAAAGTTCTTGCTGCACACCAGTGCGCTGCAGCACACCAGCTGAAAACCACTGGTCTAGATGTTGCTGTGAAGGTATTTTGTAGATGTAATTAGCATGTATAATCAATTGACTTTGAGTAAAGCAGAGTATCTTCCATGATGTGGCTCAGACTCATCCAATCAGTTGAAGTTCTAGGAGCAAAACCTGAAGTTTCCTGGAATTCTGCCTTAATATTATAACATAGAAGTATTATTGTCCAAGTTTCTACCTGGATAGTCTGCCCTAGAAATTTGGACTTGCCAGTCCCCACAATGGCATAAGTTAATTCCTTAAAATGCGTATTTTATTACTGACAGAGGAAAAGAATCTCAAGAATGAGTTTCCTAGTTTCTGGAACGGACTCCCTAATCTGATTAGAGCACCGATAGTCCATTCCTGGCAGAAGGTGGCGACAGAGATAGGTGAAATACCACCAGTAGATATTCCTAATCACATGCTCGTAAAGAGGTAAGGTTCTGAGTGACCATGCATTTGATACTATAAAACATCTTGGTTAAACTATTGAGTATGCAATTGCCTGTTTGCTCATAACTGCACTGGACAAAGTAGGGAAGGAAAAGGATAAGATCAGGGCTTTGAATTTCTGTCTTGTGCCACCTAAATGACCGAAGTTTCTGTATCTGCCCTAAAAGAAGTTCCTATCACTTGTAGCCAGAGTTAGGATTTGAAAACTAAAGCCATAGTCTCATCCTCCAAATGGCTGAATCACAGTGCCAGTTGATATCCTAACACACAGGGTTATGAGCTGTTAAAGCGAGGGTATTAATTGGGAAGAAACGTGCCAAAATCTGGAATGGGAGTATCTGGATGCATTCTAATGAAGCTGGGGATATTGAACCCCTAAATCCTGCTGAGCTTCTTTGCCAGGAGCAGGCCTTCTAACTCTGCCCGAGGAGGTTAACCCTGCTTTGCCTGAGCAATGCAGGCAATGGCCTCCCCTGAGGTGCTTTCCTTGCAAGACACTGCTGATCTTAGGAACTGCTCTCACCCTCCCTATTTCTATAACCAGACTCAAGTAAGATACAAAGTGTGACCCATTTTGGGTGCATTACATTCCAAAATAACTGCCTGATTTTTTCAATTTATACAGACTTATCTAGGGAGCATCAGAAGGGAATGAATATTATAGATTAGACTGACTTATTAGGTCCCATTAAGCAGAGATTTATGATTCAATATTTTAATGAGGGGTTTCCTGTATAACCGTATGCTTAGGCAGTTTTGTTCTCGTCTGAGTTTATTTTTTCAAAATTTCCAAAGTTTATTTATTTTAATCCTCACCTGATGATACATTTATTGATTTTTAGAGAGAGCGCAAAAAACATCAATCGAGAGGCCTCTCGTATGTGCCCCAACTGGGGACCAGACCCGTAACCTAGGAATGCGTCTTAAGAATCAAACCCATGAACTTTCGGTGCGTGGAATGATGCTCTAACCAACTGAGCCACACCAGCTGGGGCTCTTCTGAGTTTATTTTTAAATCAGAGACCAGGTAGCTAAACCCACATTTTCCCCAGTGATCTCTCAACCATCTTCCAAAGCCAGAACTATTTTTGCAGCTTAGCCTCCTTTCCTGCAGAACTTGAACACACTTCTTGAATTATTACTAAGCACCTGAGATCTGTTCACCACAACCACTAAATGTACTTTTGATCACACTAGGTAACAAATGAGGCTTTTCCTAGAAGAGTTATGTGGCATGTCCTCAGAGACCAGGCAGAAGAAAGACAAAACAGCCTTGGAAAGCTCTTGTGTTGGGTCCTTTCCCAACAGCAAAGTAGTCACATGGTCTTCATCAGCAAGTCAGGAAGATGCTTCAGTAACTGGCTCTGAGACTTTTATCACATAACCTTACTAGGTTTTAACCAACTTGAGTCCAAGGAAGGAGTTCCTTTTCTAGTAGCTAAAACCTAGAATTCTACTTCCGGCCAAGATGGAGGCATAGTTCGACATGCTATGCCTTCTCTCACAACCAAGATTAAGGACAACAAAAATATAGAACCAAAAAAAAAAGAAAACCCAACCAGGACAGAGAGCAAACTGAATTGTGCGGGAGTCCGACAACAACGATTCACCCAGACTGGTAAGAGGGGCGGAGTCAGTGGCTGGTGGAGTAGGGTTGTGGTGGGATAAGATGGTGGCTGGTGGTCTCAGGCATGCAGTCACTCCAGGCACACAGGCGGTGGCATTGCTGAACCTGAGGAGGCCAAGCAGGGTGCGCAAGGCAGCGGATCGCGGACACACTTTTGTGTACAGATAAACCAGGTGAAAACGGGCAGCAAGACAGACTGCATGATGCAGAGCCCCAGTGCCGGGAAGTGAAGCCTAAAAGCACCCATTGAAAATACTTGTAGGGGCTGAGGTAGGAGGGAGTCCCAGCCTCACAGGAGAGTTCATTGGGGAAACCCACGTGGTCCTGGAGCGTGCGCAGGCCTACCCACTTGGAAATCAGCACCAGAAGGGCCCAATTTGGTAGGGGAAGGAAGCTGAAGGGACTGGAATCCACGAGAGCGTGGAGCAAGCACCATTGTTCCCTCTTGGACCTCACCCAGCAACTGGGCTGCCCCACCCTGGTGAACACCTAAGGCTCCGCCCCTTACTACATAACAGCCACAACCAGACAAAAACAAACAAAAACAAAAAACAAACAAAAAAACCCCCAAGGATGGCTCAAACAGGAGAACAGACTGGGGCCCGGAGCTAATTCATCTATCTGAGTGACTAGGAGGTGGTCATCCTATCAGATGCAGAGCTCATAGCACTGATAGCCAAACTATCAGAAGCACAGTTCAAAGCTCTGGTGATTAGGAAGCTCACAGAATTGGTTGATTTTGCTCACAAGTTAGAGGAACAAATGGAGGCTACAATAAGTGAAATGAAGAAAAACGCACTGGGAACCAATAGTGATGGGAGGAAAACTGGAACTCAAATCAATGGAGTGGACCAGAAGGAAAAAGAAACAACCAAACAGAAAACAAGGAAGAAACAACAATTCAAAAAAATAAGGAGAGGCTTAGGAACCTCCAGGACATCTTTAAATGTCCCAACATCCGAATTATAGGGGTACCAGAAGGGGAAGAGGAAGAGCAACAAGTGGAAAACTTATTTGATCAAATAATAAAGGAGAACTTCCTCAATCTGGCAAAGGAAATAGACTTCCAGGAAGTCCAGGAAGCTCAGAGTCCCAAAGAAGGTGGACCCAAAGAGGAACACACCAAGGCACATCATAATTCCATTAGCCAAGATTAAAATGAAGGACAGAATTCTAGAAGCAGCAAGGGATAAAGGCAGTGTCACCTACAAAGGAGTTCCCATCAGACTGTCAGCGGATTTCTCAAAAGAGACCTTATAGGCAAGAAGGGGCTGGAAAGAGGTATTTCAAGTCATGAAAGTCAAGGGCCTACATCCAAGATTGCTCTATCCAGCAAAGCTGTCATTTAGAATGGAAGGGAAGATAAAGTGCTCCTCAGATAAGGTCAAGTTAAAGGAGTTTATCATCACCAAGCCCTTATTCTATGAAATGTTAAAGGGACTTATCTAAGAAAAAGAAGATAAAAAATAGGACAGTAAAAAGACAGCAAACTCACAGTTATTAACAACCATACCTAAAACAAAAGCAAACTAAGCCAACAGCTAGACGAGGAGCAGGAACACAGAAATGGAGATCACATGATGGGTTAGCAACAGGGGAGTGGAAGGAGGAGAGAGGGAGAAAAGGTACAGAGAATAAGTAGCATTGATGGTGGGTAGAAAATAGACAGGGGGAGGGCAAGAATAGTGTGGGAAAAGTAGAAGCTAAAGAACTTATGAAACATGGACATGAACTAAAGGGAGGAATGTGGGTGGGAGGGAGTGTGAAGGGTGGAGGGGAGTGATGGGGGAGAAATAGGACAATTGTAATAGCATAATCAATAAATATAGTTAAAGAAGGTATAATTAAAAAAAATAAAACCTAGAATTCTGTATGTCTGTTCACTTCTCTAAAAAGTAAATTGTTTTTTCTTTATTAAAACAAATTCACTTTTGTCCTTCCAGATTGTTTATCGCATTTTGCTAGCCTCAAGGGTTAGGTCAACACCACCAATGGGCAGCTGACATAAAATCTGCATATTTATAATCACAAGATCCAGAGGGCTACCCAGTAGCTTTCTCCTATATACCATTGGCACATTCAGTTATGTTTTCATAGCCCAATTATATTTCCTGGGTATGCAAAACTTTAGTGAATTAAAAATAGAAAGAAGTTCCATATCTACATATTGAATTAAAATTTATTTTAAAAGGTAAAGTTTTATATATCCTTTTAAAAAATGAAAATTCAAAAGTCTTAGAATTAAGCAAAGAGTCTTCAACATTATAAAGCTATTTAGAACAGTAATTAAAGTATTGGTAACTTTTTACCCTTTTAAAAATGTCAGAGAATTCACATCACAACTTGGATCCTTGATGATTCAAGTTTCTCATCTTATACAATAAAGGTTTGATCAGTTTTAAGGTAGAATTCCTCCGGATATGTCTTTCCTCAAGGCTTCTGTTATCACTGTCCATCCGCTCACACGGTGGGATAGCTGGCTGCGGTGGCGATTCCACAGTGGTTGCTCTGGTCTCTGGCCATTTTTACGTAGCCATTCATGCCCCATCCTGTCCCCCAGCTGAAAGAAGAGCATGTTTTCCATTTTACACAAAGAATCAAATACACATCAGCTTCATTAATAATACTAGGTAATACTCAAGATAGTGTTTACCATGTATCAGATACTATTCTCAGTGCTATTATATACAGTTATAAGTATATGAACTCCCCTGGTCCTTATTTTAACTTATTTAGATAGAAAATTGAGGCAGAACAATCCAATGTTAACAGTCTGTTTCCATAGGCTCTCTTACACATCATCTCAGTTAAAGAACTTAACTGTGAGAATCACTCCTGACAACCCCCAAGGCCTCTGAGAGATGGGAAGCAGAACGCAATGGCAGGGCATCAAATGAATGGTAACAGGAACAATGCAGAGACTACTGAACTCTTGGACAATTTTTAGACTTAAAGAATCAGCAGAGGTAGATGTTTCTGCTTGCTATATCTTGGTGAAAAACTGGAGACAGAAAAAGAAACCCAGCTCTCAGTCCTGCACATAAAAAATCCTTTGTTTCAGGGACCAGATGTGTTTAAGAATCTTATAATCAAACATCAGAACTTTTATATTGTCTCTAAGTGGGAAAAAGACTATTGGGATTTCAAAATTGAGCATATTGGGACCCAAGACCAAATACTGTTTTCAAACAAGGATTCCCTTTTCAATTTCAAATATAATATTTAGAGATTTATACCTGTTCTTGACAATCCAGAATTTATTGTTGTCTGATTGTGCTCCTTCAGAACCATAGCCAACCACCAGAACACCGTGATCCAGGTCTTTGCTGCTGCAGTTTGGTTCGTAGTATATGCCTGTGAGGTAAAATTCAGTGTTGGGGTGAGAACTTCCAAGTGACAGGTGACAGGAACCTGCCCTATCTACCACAGTTAAGAGAGGCATCTCAAAGCTCAGTGTAATGTCATACATTCCAAACAAGACTTAAACATTTGCCAAAAAATAGCAATGGCTGATAAAAAGTAAAAAATCAAACTCAACTCACTGGAAATCAATAAAACAATAAAATCTGATACATTTTCTACCTAAAAAAAATTCCAATAAGATCTAGTTATCAAAACCAGTATGATTTAGGCACTCATCTAATTAATATAAATCAGCATAATCCTTCTTACTCCTAGAATGCCAACTAAATGTTCTATAAAGAACCCTGAGCCATAGGGCTCTTTATAGGTCTAATTACAACAGTAAGAAATTTTTGGAAAAAAGGTCCGACAATTGGAGAATAGTTAAGTAAATTAGATTATATCTACAGAATGAATTACATAGCCATTTAAAAATATTTATGAACAGTTTGTGATCATGAGAAGATATCTGAAGTGCAAACATCATTATATTAAATGTGCACACTCAAAATTCTAGTTTTGGAAAGGACTCCATACCAAAAAGGTAACCATGGTGGTGTTTTCCATTTTTGCCTGCCTGCATTTCTATAATAAGACAGACACCTACCTTCATTATAGAACTGGAACGATGAATGGCCTGCATCAATAGCAACCGAGATGGGCCCCACAGTCGCCACTGCCTTCATAAGGCCCCTCTCATGCTGAGGGATGTCCACAAAGCCAGTGTCGTTGGCAGCAGAAAACTCAGGTCTATAGTTACAGGTATTTGATTCCTTTTAAAGGGAAATGGGAAGAGACAATGACTCCCACCCACCTCCTGGGAAACATTAGTTTTGAGACCTCAAAACTTAGCAGTCTGCACCGTAATAATTTATCAGTCAATTCTGACAGCAGCCCAGAAAGCAAAATGCTACTGTAGCCTTGAAATTGAAAAGTTAGCAAATGAGATCCCTTAGGTCTACCTGTCCTTGGGAAATTTTTCACTAAGGAGAAATTTGCATTATATGCAGAATTTGCAAATTATTCTGCATATTACATAGAAAAATATTCTCCATGTTACATAGAAATAAGACCATCTATATAGTTAACCACCAAATCAAAGATTGATGCAAAGGCTGGAAATTTAAAATGTGAATGCTAAGGTGTCTGTTATGTCTGAAAATATTTAACTCTCAAAAGCAGAACTGGAACAACAAGATAAGGAGCTCCATTTACCCTTCCAAGATATGGGTAGGATTCCTCTGAGTCCAGGCCTTTGTTGTCCTTGACATACTGGAAGGCATTATCCATTAAGCCACCATTGCAGCCCTGATTGCCTTGAGAGTGAGAGCAGTCCAGCAGGTTCTGCTCACTCAGAGAAACAAGTTTGCCAGTTTTCCGGAACATCTGTCCTTCAAGGGCACCATTTGCGCTAAAAGCCCAACAAGAACCACACTGACCCTGAAAATAAAAAAAGTTATCAGTTTATAAGACAAATACGAAGACTGACAACAACCCATGTACCTGAACACTATTTAAAAAAAAAAAACACTAGCAAACTGCATGTTATTCCAGTCTTTCAAAGCAGGGATGCCATTCCTTTTTGGCTTTCCTGAGATAAAAGATCTGAATGCTACCATAGATGCTACCATAGCTGATTCTTCACAGGAATGCTACCATACCTGATTCTTCACAGGAGTTACATAGCCTTTCTGTCTCCAGTCCACAGATGAGGGGATCTCAGCAAAGAGAGGCTCTCGAAACAATTTCCCCTTCCTGTGCTGCTTCTGGTTTAGAAAACCATTCATCACTTGCCTGAATTCTTCATTGGTCTATAAGGAAAAGTAAATAAATTATTGAAAAAGCAAGAAGTTATTTTGCTAAAGTACTAACAAGCACAAAAACCAAAGCTTCCCATGCCACACTCACCATGTCACCAAAGGCATTCATTGCCACGGTGAAGCCATGTTTCCTTTCGCTGTATTCCCGATTGTGCAGTTCAATCATTTTCATATTCTTCTCCCACACTGCTCTCCTCCATCCTTCTTCATCCTAGTGGTAAACATACCATATCACCTTTATTTCTACTTTAGACCCAGTGGATTTGCAGACAAAGAGGAAGAGAAACCACAGACCGGGAAGACTTTATACTTTTCTAAGTATATACTGCTCTAAGGTGCTATTGTCTAAGTTCCAACACAGGGATGTGTACCTGTATTGTGCCCCCTAATGGCTGCCATTAAGTTACTGCCTTGGTAAAGCTGACCTCCAGAAGCTCCTCTCTGGCTATAAACTCCTAACTGTAAGGGCCCTTCTCAGTGGGATCCCTCTAGACAGTTCCAATGTTACCAACCACGCCATAAAGTCTCCTGTGCGTTGCCTTCCACTGGTACCACTGTGCATCCAGACTGTGATCGAGTTTTGGAGTAGCTGAGGCTATTCCCAAGCAAAGGGCAGCCAGGAGAAGTGAAGTTTTCATGTTTCAAAAACCTAGAAAGGGGAGGAAAAATGAGTTATCTGATTAGACCAATCCTTCTAAAAACCTATCCTTTCTGAAGAAAACCTTTCTTCTGAGACGTTATAGTCACTATCGTTGGGTAATAACATTTAAATTACCTTCCCAAATATTTATGGAAGTCTGTGGAAGAAGGCTAAGAATGTGGGTGGAGAAACAGGCTAGGACTTACCAAATAGCCGAGGTATATGATTCAGCCATCAAAATGAAAAACACACTGACAAGTGCTATGGGAACTGAGACAGGCTTCATTGCAATAGTACAATGATAATCTAGGTTTTGATAAGAGTATTAGGGTACCTTAAGGGCCAGAATTTTAAAGCAATGGCCAGGTAACTGTTGGTCCAGGTAATTTACTCAAGGTATCAAAATAACTCAGAAACTCTTTATTTACCAGGATACCTGATCCCAAGTAGGAACGGGGTTCCTCAGGAGTTAAGTGTCCACCTTACACCTTTCTTCTTGACTTGTACCGCAGGGAGTGAAGTATGCCTAACAAAACTTTCTGAAAGGCCTTCCCAAGAAAAAATGGGCAGGAGTGCACCAGCGCTCTGCTGTCCGCACAATTGGCCTCTGCACCCGACAACCCTAGTCTCTCCCCTAAACTGTCCCCTAAACTGGCAACGCCATCACATGGCTCTTAGGGGTACGAACCCCCCCCCCCCCCCCCCCCCCCCCCCCCCCCCCCCCCCCCCCCCCCCCCCCCCCCGGTTCCCATGTCTGCGCGGGGCCCTGCTCTCCAGGTGTTCAGAGCACTGGCCAGGGCCAGGTGACACTGACGTTGCAGGCGGGGCCCGGCCACGTGAATGCTGCCCGCCCCCCCCTCCCCCGCGCACGCCCAGCTGCTTCCAGAGGATGTTGACGCTTCGTTGGGAACAGAGCCCCACCGCCCCGCTACCGCCCTGAGGCTGACCCGCTCCTGCACAGGCCTAGAACGCCCGGAGGCTGACCCGCTCCAGCACAGGTCTCAGCGTACCCCTGGGCTCTTGGATCTTCCTTCTACCATTCCCCACCTCCAGGCTGCCTGGGACGGGGCTCGAGGCAGCGCCGACCCAGCCTCACCAGCCCTCACCAGCCCTCACCAGCTCCGGGTAAGCAGACGCTCCCGTTCCCAGGGGTCGCGCCTGCCCTGTTGCCTGTGTCCCCGAATGGGCCCCTCCTCCAGTCCCTGTCTCCGACGCGCCTTAGCCGTCGACTGACCTGTGGCGGCCACAGCTGCGCAGCGGCACTCCCAGGACGAAGGAAACCCTTGGAGGGTCGACGAGGCCCGTGGTTCTGGCCCAGTTGCGCCTGACTCAGCCTTTAAGGCCCTGGGTTTCATCCCGGGCGCCCAGCCCCCAACGCGCCTGTACGCGCCGCGATTGGCTGAGCCGGCCCGGGGCGGGGCCTCTGGGTGCTAGGATTCCCGGCCGGTGACATCCTAACTCTTCCCGGCAAAAAGTCGAATCTACCTCAGTGCCTCGGTAGGAGGCGAGCTGGAGTACAGCGCCAGCGGTGAGGAGGGTCTCCCGCCTCCCTGCGAACCGAACCGGATCCGCTGAATTCATGCCCTTGACGGGTGGTTCATGAAAAACTTACTGGAGTGGGTTTTCATTGTAACCTTTGTGTTCTTTGGTCCTAGAGTTTTTGGTTAAAATATCAGGAACGCTGAGAACAATGTAATCTTGCGTACTAGTTCCTGTTTATTCCACTGCAAACCGTGGGGCTGGCCGCCAGAAGGCAAAGCCCCCAGGCAGTGTGTGCTCCCTGTTTTGGGATGGCTGCAGCTGGGTTTGGGAAGAATGTGGAGAGGAAGGGCAATGCCCCAAACACGGGGCATGATACTGGGGTGTGCAACTTTTTGGTGTCTCTGGGCCACACATTAAATACATTGTGACATGTAATCACACACACAGAAATCTCATTATGTATTAAGTAAATTCACAGTTTTGTGTTGGGCCGCATTCATAGCCTTCCTGAGCCACGGGGTCGCAGGTTGGACACCGCTGGTAGGCCCAATCCTTGCAAGGAGAGGGGACAGGCTGGCTGGGTCTCCAGGGAAGGCTGGCATCTGTAGTGCTCCTTGCCTGTCAAGCCTTTCTGAGAACCAACGGAAAGGAGTTATTTACAGGAGAATTTGACTCAATAAAAAGAACTGCAATTGAGAAGGGCAGAAACTGCTTTTACTTCCCTACGTTCTGCATTGTGGGTCATTGTCTTCCTTAGTATCCAAAGTCCTTCTTTTGGCTCTAAGAAATATACTTTATTAACATTTAATGTCAGGGTTTAGGATATGCTGTTTGAAGAAATATTTCAGATGGAGATATATATGTGTATATATATATCAAAATTAATTCAGAAATGTTAAAAGTTTAAAAAATTATTTAGGAAACATTCATTGTAGAAAATATATTTTAGAGAATAAACATCCCTCATCCCCTCCCCTATAACTCCTTGGTAGGCATATCTTTATATTTTTTCACAAAAATGGAGTCATAATGCATGTTGATTTGTAAACTCTTAGTTAAAATCGACAGACTGCACTGAAGCACAATCAGGTATTTAAAAATCAATTTATTAAAAATTTCACTTCATGTCTTTTGTAGTAAAATCCCTTTCCTGTCAAACACTACTAGGAACCACAAGATCTCAAGTGGTTACAAAGTACATTGTGCTGCATATGGCTGGAGGTATTTTTTTTCTTAAAAAAAATTCTGGCAGTCAACAGAAGTGAAAATAAATGAAGACCACCAATATGATATGAAAACAACTTGCTATATATAACAAGAGAGACAATTCAGAGATAGTCTGGTTGAGGAAAAGCTTTATAATAAAAAACAAGGAAGCTTCTCTAAGCCCTGATTAGAGGGTGTTGTCACAGGGAAGCTGTAGGAGGAACAACTAAAAAGGGAGCATTTTATTGTGATTGGTTTGGGGAGAATATCTGGATTTCTCTGATTTGTCCTGGGTGGGAAGTGGAGGCAAAAATAAGTTGGTAACCATTCAGCAAGTCCTGACTGCTCCAAGATGGATAGTACAGAGGTTTCTTTTATAGGTCAGAGTACTATTGTCATATAAAACCTAGCCACTGTTATTTTGTTTACTCAGTTCATCACAAGAAATCTGAGTTATTCTAACACGTGGGTTTTACAGTTGCCCTTGGGTCACAGCTGGAGAAGATTGCACAGGGTGGAAAAACCTGCTACTGCATGAACGCCTGCGCCTTAGGCAATAGCCTCACAGCAGGCTGTGTGGAAGATGCTGCTCCAAAGAATGGCATCATCCCCTTTGTTTCTTGAGATGTGATACAAATACAATAAAACAAAAAATGGACTCTCTTTATTGCAAATATTCTAAAAACTTAAAATTCAGTCAAGAAATACCCAAATTCAAGAGAAACACAGTAGAAAATCATTAAGGCAAGAGGGCGGAAGATGTCGCTCCAACTCATGACACTGATTTATACATAATCTGTTAAATAATTCATTACAGAGATTTGTTATTACTATCGTATTCCCTCTCTTCTTCTATTCTCATATCTTTGCAAAGTAACTAATGTGAATGCTAATTATTAAAATGGTCATGTTTTATTCAAGCAACCAAAACTTAGCTCTGCCTTTGATAAACTGCAATTGGCAGAACTTTCTGATTCCCATTTAAAATGCGGTGTCTGTAAAAATATCTTCTTGTGTGTATCTGCCTAGACTTTTGCTCAGTAGTAAAACAAGGTATAATTCTTTACCTCATCTCTGAAAGTTTTTAACCATATGGGAATGAACAAATCTAGTGTGCTGGTATTCCAGACCATGAGGTCACCTAAAAGCTATCCCCAATAAAACCTCCCCCTTCAATTTTTTGAAATTCACTAAGCTAAGATTTACTCTTAAAAAACATTATCCAGAAAATGGTCTACTTGTAAAGTGGTTTAATACCTATTACCATTTATAATTTTATGGAAAAGAGCCTGTTTATGATTAGATGTTCATATAAAGCCACTTATAAAATAACATTTTTCTGAGCTACTGTAACCTTGCTTTCTCTGTAGGGTTAAACAGCCAAATTGTTAAGTGAATCAGTCGACAAGAATTAATTAAGCTCTTACTTTGTGTTCATTGTCCTCTCCTGGTGTACTTCGTGCATTTGCTTAGACATCATAATGTAACTTTACTAACAACTTTTCTGAAGCTTAGCCTTCTTTCCATTTTAAAATTTGAGATTAACTATAGTAATCTTGATTTTACAGCATATGATCAATATATTTAAATGAGATTATGGCAAAGCCTCTTGGTGTAGTAGATAACAAAGGAGCTGATCTTGTAGGAATTTTTTTTTCCATCCCGAAGACTATCATCCACATTCTTTTTTGGATGTGAGAGTATCTTTTCCTCAAATCTGAAAAAGTCTTTCCATGAAATAAGGTGTATTAGTTTCTTGTGGCTGCTGTAACAAATTCCAATAAACTTGATGGCTTAAAACAACAGAAATTTATTCTTTCACAGTGATGAAGGTCAGAAATTTTAAAAAAGTTTCACTTTGAAAACCAGGTGCTGGTAGGGCTGCATTGTCTAGAGGCTCTAGCGGAAAACCTAATTGTCTCCTCTTTGGCCTCTGGTGCCTCCAGGCACTCTCAGACTTTGGGCCACATCATTCCAGTGTCCGCCTCTGTGGTCATATTTCCCTCTCTTTTTCTGTCTGTCAAATTTCACTCCACTTCCTTATAAAAACCCTTGTGATTGCATTTAGAGCCCACCCAGATAATCCAGGGTGATATTGCCTACTAAGACCCTTAATTTAATCACATTTACAGAATCTTTGCCCTATAAGTTAACATTTACAGATTCCAAGAATTGAGGCCTGATGTCTTTGGGACTCATTATTTAGCGTGCTATATATGGGGTAAGTGAAAATTAGTTTCTTGGCAAGGTGGGTCAAAACTTTGTGCTTAACTTATCTTTAGGCTCTCTTGACTAGGACAGGTAAGTCCCAAATTCCATGTGATCTTCCGACACTCCATGATCTTCTTTGCTCATGGGCCTGACTACAGTCAACATTTGATGACTTGATTCCCCTGTTAGCGTAATAATGTTTGACAGTTTTTTGTTTCAAGACTTCCACACAACAGTTTTTTTTTTTGCTTCTTCTCCCCTTACTCTTTCCATAGCCACCTACCCCACAGTCTTTGTATATAAAGTATCTCCCTATTGTAATTGTCCCCATTAATAAAGTATTTTCTTTTCTTTTTTATTTTATTTAACTTTTTTTATTGTTGTTCAAGTACATTTGTCTCCATTTTCCCCTCACCACTCCTCCCTTACCCCAGCCATCCCCACTTCCCACCCCTGACCCTACCCCCCTTTGGTTTTGTCCATGTGTCCTTTGTACATATTCCTGAAAACCCCTCCCCCTCCCCCCCGCCCCTGCCCGCCATTATCCCCTCCCAGCTACCCCTGGGTTACTGTCAGTTTGTTCTTAGTTTCAATACCTCTGGTTATATTTTTCTTGCTTGTTCATTTTGTTGATTAGGTTTCACTTACAGGTGTCTTGTATTTTTTCCCCTTTGGTACCCTCTATCGTTATAGTAAGTGGTCAGGACAGAAAAGACCACTTTGTACTGTTCAGGGTCAGCTTGCCTGTGGATGTGCTGGGGGCTTGTGCCACACAGCCAAGGCATCTCCATCCATGGGTCTCTGATGCTCGTGGAAATTATAACATTGTTTGAAAGTGTTCCTGGGGTGATAATGATGGTGATGATGATGATGACACTAATAGCTAAATATCAGGTGCCAGACACAGTTCTGAGCGTGTTACAGATGCTTCTTCATGTACTCTTGACAACAACCCTATGATGTGCTTCACAGACCTGAGAGTGCATCAGAATAACTTGGAGAGCTTGTGAAAACAGATTTCAGACTCCCATTCTTGAAGGTTTTGTTTTAGTGGGTCTGGGATGGGGTTCCTGATCGGCTTTTCTAACAAGTTTCCATTGATGTAGCTGCTGCTGGTCAGGAGACCCACACTGAGAACCCCTGCCTTAGGAGATGGGTGCTATTATATCCCCACTTTATAAATGAGGATGGTCCCAGTTGTGGGGTATACAAAATCAAGAGGGGTGCCAGGTTCCTCTCTCCAGTGCAGAAGTAATGTAAATGTGCTTTAGTCTAGCAGGGCTTAAAAAGGAACTGAGCTTGGGGAATTTTGCCCTCATCCCTCAACCCCAGCTTTCATTACTTACTTGGCGAACTGGGCTCTAGGTACCAGAAAGCACCAGGAAAAGTGAAATATGAGTACTGAGACAGTCCTGAGATGAAGCACCAAAGCCTCCTGGGATCATGCTGTTGACTTTGATGCCAGCTTACCTGGTGTTGGGTTGAAAGGAGGAAAAGACAAGTGAGCCACACAGGAGGCATGCTGCTGCCCTCATAGCCTGTGCCTCCGCATCTTCCCACCACCAGTCCCAGGAGGGCAGTTTGCCCTGTGCCTCCTGGGTGTTTCCTTGCTTGATTATTTCTCGGAGACAAAAGCTCTGCACCTTACCTATGATCAATTCATCGTCACATGTTTAAGCTTACATCTGATAACAGTGCTTCAATGACTCATAGTTTTGGGAAGCTCCAGCATTAAAAAAGTGAGGTTCATTCATTCACCAATTCTAAAGACACACACATTAAACACTCTTTAAAAAATAATTTGAGACCATAAGAAGGAAATAGGACTGTATAATCAAGCTTCCTCGATTCCTGTGTGATATTCTCAAAAGCCAAAAATAGAAATTTTTTTAACAGAAGCTTTGAAAATGTTGCTGGGTCATTGACTCCATTCTGGTGGTTGATTTTTTTTTCCACTCGTGTCCTCTGTGTCCCGAGAACCCCAGTGGTTACTGCCTCCCTATCCTGGTTTCATTGTCCTCAAAACAGGCCTGTAACTATGGGTCAAGCACATCTAAACTTTACTCTCAAATCCATAGGATCCACTGAGGAACCCAGCTTCCCCTTTTGAGAACTAACCCACCCTCTGAATAAGGAATCTGATCATTCTTCCGGATGTCTGCTAACATAGCCAGATGAAATAGTATGTGAGAGCTCAGCATAGAACACAGTTCTGATCCAAGGAAACATCAACTATTTCCATAAATGATTTTATTAGTAACAGCATCCTGTGCCCAGCTGGTGGTCTCTCACTCTATGAAAAGAGATCAGGCAGGTGGCAGAATGCACAGCTACCCTCCCTCCCTGCCCATTCTCACAGCCCAACTGCATGTTGAATTAATAAGGCCTGGAGTCTGGTTGTCCTGACTGTTTCCTTGCCCAGCATCCCAGGTTTGTAGTCCAGGGAGCAAGGATCACACACAGTGGCTATTCCAAGGCTACAGAATCTATATGGTGTGGCATGGGTGTCTTCTAAGTCCATCCACCCCTCTGCATAGCACCCTACTTCCTACACACCTTCCTAGTCACTAAATTTCCATGAGCTCTGTGTAAAAAGTAACTGACATGCAATGCTCAGTGATAGTGTCCAGTGATGGTTGCTGGTGGGATTTGACTAGCAATCATCACTGGAAAGTGAGTGGGATTTGACTGAGAAAATTTGGGAAATAGTACAAGCAACTTTTGTCTTGAGTTCAAAGAGGGAATGAGACTAATGCTAATTTGAATTATGTAAGAAATATCATTCAATATAATATATTATAATATAAATATAAGAATGACATAGTGGTTTCATCCACTATAAAATGTGGGCATAAGAAAAGTGTATTAGTTTTACCAAGAGTACAAGCAAAACTAAGTCACTTATCTCCCCAACAAAAGCTTCTTGAGGACCGAGACTTTGTTTTATGGTGTTGGGGTTCCCTTGTGATAGGCACACAGAAAATATCACTACAGAAGGATGGTTATTGGTCTAAGAGAGGATTTGTTGCCAATTTAACTCCAACTTTTTGGGGTCCCTGGTACTTGGCCACAGTTCAGTGGGTCTCAGGTGGGTTTTAGACTCCCCTGAGACGCAGAAATCCTAGTCCATCTTCACTGTCCTTGAGAATATTAGAAATGCCACAGGGAATGTAGAACTACCTTGCTCCTTAGTGAGTCCCTAAAACCAGAACATAGGCAGCAAGCATCCCCTAAGTTCTGACTGTTTCATCCTCACAGTACTGGTGGGTTCTAAAACTCTGAGGGAGTCCACCAGAGCAGTGCAAGAGGTCCCTGTGGGTGGCATCTTGGGATGGTAAGCCAAGTACCTCTGATTGCCTGCCTGATCCCTAGAAGTGAGACCTTTTTCTGCTGCCTCTGTCCTAGGAGAATTCTAGTGGGACATTGTGGAGAAAGAGAAATACTTCGAGATGCATGAGAAAAATGCTAAAAATAATCATGGAAGCAAGACTTATCATAATCAGGTATTTAATCTAGTGATTTCTAATAGTAGATAATGAAGTCAGTTGATATAATATTGTTGCATTTCCCCCATTGAGCACACTGAAGATCTAGGCATTGCATTGAACAGGCAACAAAACCCTTTTGTAAGCACAATGACAAGTTGCCATTTGAACACGAAAAGTTAAATTACTTTGCCCAACTACTGAAAGGATAGAAAATTGGGGATTTTTCTGAACTTTTCTGTTTTATCTTCTTAGTTTTTCTTTTAAATTGGAGAAGCAATGAAAAATCATTTATACTTTTTCTTTCTCCTGTTTATTATTTTTGTTGAAGTGGAGGAGAGAATTGATAAATAAGAATGTTTTGCTGGAAATACTGAACTTTGATAGCCAAAATTACAGAATATCCCAGAGCTTCTGCTTTGAAATCTTTTAACATTACAGCCATGTTGGCATTAAAACAGTCAGTGGAAAAAAATGGCAAACCAATAAAAGCACAATTTATAGTACCTCTTGCTCAATTTATACCCAGCTGCACTGGCTTTGGAATATACATAACTTCAACATTGTCTTTGGTAGACATAAACTCTGAGAAAATGACTTACTCTCTCCAAGGCTTGGTTTCATCCACTATAAAATGTGGATAACATTAAAGACCTCATAAGGTTATTAAATGAGGTAACACAAGTGTTGACATAAGCAGCATTTGCAGAGTTTCTCTCTCAAAAATGGACATGCCCTCCGAGTTTCGCAGTTGTAGATGCAGAGCCACAGTGCAGAAGCGATGCTGTGTGGAAGCCGAAGTCATACTTCCCGTGTGGCCCCTCCGGCCAGCCCGGCACCTCAAATGAGAGCTGCGCCCAGGCCAGCTCCAGCAGCTCAGCCACCAGCACCAGCTCCACCACCTGCTGGGGGCTCACCTGCTGCGGCCCCCAGGCAGCCAGGTCTCATGGCCCAGATGGCAACCACGGCAGCTGGTGTGGCTGTGGGCTCTGCTGTCGGCCACACCATAAGTCATGCCATCACTCAGGGCTTCAGTGGAGGAAGCAATGCTGAGACCTCAAGGACTGACATCACTTATCAGGAGCCTCAGGGAATTCAGCCGGAGCAGCGGCAGTTTGGCCCACGCCACTGTGAGATGAAGCAGTTTTTGGAGTGTGCACAGAACGAGAGTGATCTTAAGCTTTGTGAGGGTTTCAGTGAGGTGCCGAAACAGTGCAGATTTGCTAATGGGTTAGCCTAATCCAGAAGTTCGCGCTGAAGAAACGGAAAATCGCCTCTCATGACCCAAGTTAATTTAATATAAAGATATAATTGATAGTGAAAGTATAAGAGTACCAGTTAAACCTCTCCTATCATTAATAGTTTCCTTGCCTCAGAACTGCAGTGGAAGAGTGTTTTCACTATGTTAGAAGCTCCCTGAGGTGGTATTGAGTTTGGGGCTGGGCAAATGTTTGGCCTCCTTAAGCCAGCTTTTGTGATATTACTGTTTGTGAATCAATTAGAATAAAGTGAATTTCTTCCAAAAAAAAAAAAAAAAAGTTGTCATTCATTCCAAAGTCACACTAAAATTGCAGTGACCACTGTTGCCTCTGAGACCCTGGCATTGTTCACGTTCGTGGCACTCACCATGCACCTAGAACCCCACTGTGAGGCATTAGAGAGGCTTCACTTGATTGAGGGAAAACGTAAACCTGTGGGAGCCGCATCCTCCTGATTCAGGGTGGTCTCTGCCAGATTTCTTCCATGTTTCGCCTATTGTCCTAGGCTCTCCCCTCCAGGGATTGTCTTGGACCTATGAATGGATTTGAATGAACTAAGAAGGGTGACGGAATTGTACAATATGCTTCCAATTCCTTTAGAGGAAAAGCAGTGGGTGTGAGACAAAGGGTCTAATTCACACAGCCCTGGCCTAGAGCACCAGGTCTGAGTCCAGAGTGACCCCAACACCTGGGCCTTGGCCTTCCCACCAGCCCTTCAGCCAGATCTGTGGGAGTGGGTTTGTCTGTGTCTTCCTTTGCAAATGACCTCCACTCTGATCCTCTGGGGGCACTGTGCAAGCTGTTGGAGCGATAAGGGCAAGGACAGGGGGATAGTGACAGCACAAGGGCCTGATTCAGGAAATGATGTGATGCCATTCATTCATTCTACAGATCCTGCCTGAGCCCCTTTAAGGCAGGTCCTGTGCTGAGGAATCACTGATGAACTAACTCTGATACAGTCCCTGTGCTGGGGAGCTTACACCCAATGGAGCAGTTGGTGTGAATCAAATATTCCCTTTGGATGACTTATAGACTGGTGCTTCTTTTCTTCCCCATGGACC
This sequence comes from Anoura caudifer, assembly GCA_004027475.1. Lineage (NCBI taxonomy): Eukaryota > Metazoa > Chordata > Mammalia > Chiroptera > Phyllostomidae > Anoura > Anoura caudifer. The sequence goes on from PVKU01006792.1 coordinate 57,368, forward strand.
TAACAGTCTTGGCAGTTTCTCAATTTGGGATCCCAGGTGGTGAGGTGTCCATGTAGCCATCCTTTTCCCTGACAGTGGGAGCCTCAGAAATTATGTACCCTCATCTTTTCCAGATTTTGTTGGGAAAAAAGAGAGGCCCTGAAGAATATTAAATAAAAGACATTCCAACCAAGGCTACCTAGTGCCCTTCGTCGTGGACCAAACATGCCTCCTTTATTCAGATGTTTTGCCCTAATGACAGGCCCCATAGTCTGCTACCAGCCTCTGCTCTAGCTCACCCAATTGTAATCTGGTGTCTTGTCCTAACCTTCAGGCAGTCCACCGCTGACCCTCAGGCCACCTGTGGTGAATCTCTGTGCTAACCTCATTATTAGCCTGTGTAGGTCCCTCTGTATTAACAGAGAAAACCAGGGTTGATATTTGATTAGAGAGGACAGGTAGCAAAGGAATGGTGCGGAGCCTTCGAAATTTAACCAAAACACTGTCAGCACTTTAGAGTTCTTTCTCACAGGGTAAAATGTTTATTTTAACATAATGGGTACAGAACCCATCATCACTCCATCAATGAAGATATTAGCAGAATGTCTAGAAGCATAAATGTTGTCAAGTGATATAAACTCTATATTTAAATCAAATACTATAATATGGACATCTTTCATTGTCATCCATCTATCTATTTATCTATCTATCTATCTATCTATCTATCTATCTATCTATCTATTATTCCATTGTTTGACCTATGAACAGAAAAAAGGGGGCTGTGTAGTAAATCTGACAAGCTCAGTGAGCAAAAGTAACCTCAGGGTGATATAATCATAAATACTAACCTGTGCAGGTCATGGTGAACAGTCAGGCCTCAGGCCTATAACTTCCTTAGTAAAAGGTTTATCTTTGCCTTAAGAAAGCCCTGTCCATCATTCTTGTACATCTAGGTTAACACACCTTTGAAATACCAGAATACTCTTCTCGTTCAGGCTCCTCAGAAGCCACCCTCAAGGGACCACATGATCTTGCTACCTGTATACCATCCCTATTTACCGTAAATGTTAAACATTAACTATCTTGTACCCACCAATGGAAATGAAGTATGTATCTCTCCATTTTACTTTTTACCCAATCACAGGGATATCTCTAGTTTGCTTTCTCCTGCCTCCTTAATTTACCCCCAATGGATTTCATGCAATATTCCTTATGTTCCCTCCTTTGATTTCAAATGCACACCAAAGAACTGCAAACTACTACTCTCAGTGTTTTCTCAGACTGTTGAGATCTTGCTTCTAGGCATGTCCTCAGTTTAGCTCAAATAAATTAATAAAATTTTCTATGGGTTTGGATGTTCTTATGTCAATAGGCCATATCATAATTCATTTAACCCTTTCCTTTTCTCCTATTGATGGGCGTTCACATATTTTTCATTTACAAACAATATTATAATGAATATCTTTGCACATCTATGTTTACAGATGTGTAAAATTATTATTATAAAACTAATTTTTGGAAATGGAACTACTTGCTGAAAAAGGTTATTCCAGTGTGTACTCCTTGTAATGAATGAGAATGTGCATTTCCTTACAACTTGTTAACCAGCTCATTTTATAAGCAAAATGTGGTCTAATTGCTGTTTTTCCACCATTTAAAACTAAACGTGCAGGAAATTTACATACACAGTTGGAATGAACTTAATTTACTCCTTGCAACAATAGTGAGGTAAGAATTTCTAGCCTTTTTACAATTAAAAAACAAAATGTGAGTTAGCTCTGTGCTTTTGGGAAAACAGTTTAAGTGCTCTGTACTTCCAGTGTTTCTAGTAGGAAAGAGAAGTGGCGATACTGTCCTTATCTACTATGTGGGTACGATGGTCAGTTTTATGTGCCCATTTAGGTAGGCTGTGGTCCCCGGTTATTCAATCAGACAATAATTTAGGTGTTGTCATGCAGGTATTTTACAGATGTGATGAAAATTTGTATCTGTGGACTTCAGGTAAGGGAGATTTAGATAATTTGGGTGGGTCTGATTTAATCAGTTGAAGCATCTTATGAACAGAGCTGAGACTTCGCTGGGGCAGAAGAAATCCTATGTGTGGAGGTAGTTGAGCCCCAGAGTTCCAGCATGTTTTCCTGATGGCCTGCCTCACAGATTTCAGGCTTGCCTAGCCAGCCTCACAACTGCATAAACAAATTTCTTTTAATAAATCTCGTGTATCTCTTAATAGTTCTGAAACTGGAAAAGTTGGTGTTCATGCTGCCTGTCACTACCAGAACCAATAAGTAGAGACAAGGATTGAATCTTTATGGGCACTTTATTCAGATGGCAGGCAATCTGAGAAGACAGGGCCAGGGGTGGGGAGGCGGTGGTTATATATCCTCAAAGACCATCTTATAAATGGTAATGTAAAAAAATACAATAAAGATTAAATTTTTAAGAAAACATTTTAACATCTCTCTTCAAGCCATCTTTTTATAAGGAGAATAAGTAGTGAGTAAGGGGTTTGGAAAAAGGTTAATTGGATAGAAGGGTAGGTAAGGGGTTTAGAAAAAAGGCTAATTGGATAAGAGTTGCAGTCTGGCAGCGATTTTCTTAATGCTTTCTGATTGGCATCATGGCTCTTCCCTCCCTGGAATACAATGGGGATGTGTTAAAAATAAAAGTACTAGAAGGTGTTTTATGGTGCCTGTCAGATGTGTGCATGATACTGTTACAGTTGAAACGTGCTGGGGAGGCGGCAGCAGAGAAGAAAGGTGGGCAAGAGTGAGTACTGGGCTTGGTTTCAGTCAGGAGCAGGCCGTTTAATTTTGAATAAGTTATATAATCTCTCTCTGGGCCTCCATTTCCTCATTTATAAAATACAAAGGAAGAGTTTCACCAGATGGACTCCAAGTACTTTTTCTGGGCTAAAATGTCTAGAATTATGAATTTGCTTTATATTCACAAATAGGCTTTAAAACCTTTTTTTATTATTGGCTTCGAGGTTTCTTGTACAAACAATACAATTTATCAATTTTGAGTGTACAGGTTAGTGAGTTTCTCCACGCTTGTCATCCAGCCACTTCCCTAAGCCTGCACCCTGGCAATCACTGATCTGCTTTTGTTCACTATAGCTTTGCCTTTATCATAATTTCATATAAATGGGCTCATACCAAAAGAAATGTTTTCTTTTGTGTCTGGCTCCTTTCACTAAGCACGATGCTTTTGAGATTCGTATGTATTATTTGTAGTTCATTTTGTTATAATTACATATTGACCATCTGTATTTCTTCTAAAATAGGCAGTTTAACTTGTCTCTTGCCCATGTTTTATTGGGTCATTATCTTCTTATTATAAATTTATAGAAGCACATTTTAAACAAGTCATTGAATAATACGGAAGGTGATTTTGTTGTTTCCAAAGCTTTTTGAGTGTCTTTTTTCACGCACTGTCCTACCTGGAACAGAGATGGCCATAGATGCCCCAGTTCTTTCTCTCTGCTGCCCTCCTTGGAGGAACTTCCTCCCTTCCACCTCTGAGCTTACTGCAGGGGAGCATATACTGCCTGTTGCTCATACTGCCGAGGTAGGACTGAGGGACTTTGGAAAAGGAAAGTAGAGGACTGAGCACCTGCTTCCACCTCATTCTTGGTGCCCATCTTAGGAGCGAGTGGAGTCCCAGCTGCAGAGTTACATAGTTCCCTGGCCCTACTCCTTCCCCTGAGCCTCTGTACCCTGTCCTGGGACCAGAGGCCCTGCATGGCTAAAGCCTGGATTTGCTGTGACCTGCATCCAAGCCTCCTTTTAGCCTTGTACACTAGGATGTACCAAGCGGCAGAGGAAGAACTGTTACCCTCATCAAGTTCTGTCTCGATACCCACCATAAACACTCAAAAAACCTTTGCAGGGTGGGACATTCTCCACAGTGTGGGCTGGGGGGATAAAGGTGATGGGAAATTACAGGGACAGAGAAGGTCACTCCAGCCCCACTCAGTCTCAGAGGCCACCTGGATGCCACCTCCATGTCTTTGCTTTCCCAGGCTGCACCATTTTGTCCCAATGCTGAGAACAGTTCACCATGTCCTGCACTGGCAGCTGGGAGAAGGTCAGGCCTTGATCTACTGCACTGGGGCAGATGTGTGCCTGGCTTCCCAGGGAGATCTTGTGGCCCCCAGGGATTAGGTGCTATCAATGTGGTACCACTTCAGGTGCACCGGCAAGTAAGTGGACTGTTTAGGACAAGCCTCAGTGCCTAACCACCAAGTCTTGCTTGGTACCTGGAAAATAATACATCTTATTTTCTAATTAGCTGGTTGGCCCTGCACTAAGGGCACCTGACCTGTTTATGAACTGGGGTTGCCCTGTGCAATTCTTGTAGAAAGCTTGAGTGAGCTTCTCAGACACACGTAAGTAGATTTTGTTGTTCAGTTTTTTTTTCTACCTCTGTTTAGTATAAGATAAAATTGAAGAGAATACACAGCAGCAAACAGTACTTTGAAATTAGAATGGTGACAATGAAAAAAATTGTCTTGGTTCAATTTCAATGCCCACCTAAAATCTCTTTTATTAAAGGCTTTTAACTGGAAAACATTTGCATAACAGTCTTCCTATGACAATCTCAAATGAATTTTTGTTTCAGAATTTCTTTATGGGACTCTCCAAAATTTTCATCTCTTAACCTGCTAAATCTACCTTGGAATATTCAAATTCCCTAAATCTTTAGAGACTTGATAGTTACTCACTGGTCAGGGCACTGTAAAAGGATTCTGGAGATTTTGCTCTGATGGTCAACAGAGGCCTTCCCAATCCTCTATCTGCTTCTGGGATCCCCGAAGAGTGGGAATCTTTCTCAGCATCTTTCCTGTGGAAAGACCATCTGCTCTGTTTGCTGTTGCAACACAAGTAACCGCGGTGAAACTCAATGGTGAATTTCAATGAGTTTATTCTATCTCGTGTGACCCACTTAGGCTGAGACTTACAGGTATGTTTGTTCTGTGTTTCATATTCAAATGTACAAGTTCCATCACTTTACTTTATAAGTGGTACTCTTTGTTTTCATTGTATTCTGTCAAGCACCAAATACACTGTCATCTCTGTGTAGGTGCTCTGCAAATGCTAATTGGTGATGACCAGGATAATGATGGTGACAAATGGTCCCATGAAACTGATGAGTCATTTAGTGGAAGAGGCAGGTATAGAAGTTATGTAATGTTACTTTACCAGACAGGTAATGTTTCATAATTCAGAGCAATACAGAACATTTTGCCTCTTGGTGCCTAGTCACTATGTCCAGTCAGAGCCAAAAAGGCTTCTTTGTAGAGTAGAACTTATCAAAGGCATTGACCCTGTAGGCAAACTCTTAACATAAGAGATACAGCGATTCCTTTGATTCAGGTTACAACCAAAACTCGGCTTCCACATGAGCTGGTGATCAAATAAACAAACAAACAAAAAATGAAGCAAGAACTTTGAGTCAGAAAATAAAAACAAATAAACTAATTCATATGAGTATTAACACTACAATGGTATTGTTATCACTCACCATCCTGTGGCAAGGTCTGTATCTTTTAAAATAAATTGGCTGGTGAAATAGACACATTTATAGAAGAGATTTTGACTTATCCAATGATATTGCTGATATTTAGCTATTTTTACCTTCTAAATGGCAATTTCAAGTGGTTCAACCTAAAAGATTTAAAAATTCTTGGTCTTTTCAAATATTCTTCTCCCTATATGACACATGGTAACTGAATGTTGGTTCGGTTGCTTGCTGCTTTGAAAGCCAATACCTGAGAGGCAGGTGCTGGTGTAAAGGGCAGTGGTTTATTCAGATGCTGGCCACCTGGAAGATGAGGGATTGAGGTCTCAAAGCCTTTCTTCCCCATCTCAATTTAGGCTGAGGCTTTTATAGGGATGGAGAACGAAGACAAAACAAAGGAGGGGGATGCAGACATGCTGCTCCTGAGAAGAGATAGCCCAGGAGAGTGAGGGGCCGAGGGAGTACTAATATGCCACTTCTTGCTTCTCCAGTTTCCTCCCCTCATTTGGGCACTGTCTCTTCAAACAGGAATTTTTAGATTTACTTCATACACCTGTGGATCCTCCTAGCTGGTTTCACACAGCCTTTTCTCCCAAAACAGAGTTCTCTAAGCTGTTAAAAAAAATCTAGATAAGAAATGAAAACACAGGGCTTTATTACAGAAAACAGAGGGTTGAAGGACAGCAGCCTTGAAATAACACAGAACAGACACCCTTTGTCACTTAATTGAAATGTAACTCCTGATTATAATATCTCTCTCTCCCTTTTCTTTAGTTAGTACACTTATATTCATTCTGTAACATCCAGCTGAAATGTCAGCTACCCCAATACAGGATACTTCTTTCTTTTTTTGCTTTCCCATTGTGCAGAAGGCAGGCTTCCATTGCAAACACTTATCACAGCATATTATAGGTATTTTCTTTGTATCGATTACCCTTAATTTTATTATGAGGTAATCAAGTAAATGGACCATTTTTTTTTTAATTGTTTGAACAATATATTAAATGTAGGCAAAAACAATTCACAAACTTTTGAAGCAATATTAAAAATTTAAAAAACCTTTTAATCAGAATGTGTCTATATAAACAGATAAATATTAAAACAAAGAAACAAAATCTTAATACTTGCTTCCTGGGAAATTCGTAATTATTCTCTCTTGGTCTACCTTTTTAGGTCTAAGTGAGCAATAAAAGTACTTTATATGTTTTCTAGACATTAAATTTTATATTAACTTTTAAACAAAAAGCAAGACAAAATCTTCAACTTAAAATGTAAAATAACAAACTTTTGTAAAATTTTTAATAAGTGATTTCTTTCAACAGAAGTCATAACCTGGTACTCGGATGTATTTCTTTGGCAACTAGCTTTTTATCATTTTGGGTCAAATATACAATATCTTAGTCAAGTGAAATTTGGTCTGTACAATCATTAGCACTCTGACGAAAGAGAATCCCTGTAGTAAGTAAGGTCAGCACTCCCCTGTTACCAAATCCTCACCACTTCTACTGTTTACCCTTCCAAGTTCATTGGCAATTCCCTGCTTGGTCCTCCAAAGCACTGCAATTTGCAACCTGGGTCTTAGATGACATCCATGTCTCATGTCTTTTGCTCCTCTGATGTAAATGAAAGCATTGAGTCAAGGAATTAAGGAGAAGGCTGGCTGCTGCTGTAGATTTCACCTCATGGCCTGACTTGTTCTCAGAGTGTGAGCTAAAGGAGACAAAATACTGGCAGAGGCTCACCTCTCATCATCCAGGAGATGCAAATTAAAATAAAGTATCTTTGTATTTTAAATCTCTCAATTTTGAGTAAGAATCAAAGACTAATGATAGTGAGCATTGGTGAAAGTGTGAAGAAATGGGTCTTCTTGTATGCTTTCATAAACTGATTCAGCTTTTCGGTCTAGCTACTGGGAAATTTCATCGTTTTTTAATATAGATACTTTTTTACATACTCAAAGATTTTTATTGTTACTGTTTTTGATAGGAAACTTGAGAATAACCTATATGTTTATCAATTGGGGAAAATTTTGTAGAAGAAAAGTCAACTAGGACAAAGTGACCCAGAAGAGGGACTGGGAACTGGGAAAGAGTTTTGTTTAGGTTACTTAGAAACTGCAAAACCGTTGGGTTTCAATTAGGTAGTCATAATTTCTGCTTTGGCTTCTGTACACCCAGCTTCTGATAAGGACACCTCAAGGCTAGAGTTATTTTTGCATCAGCTTCTGTACCTCCTGCTTTTGCCACATAGGATAGGGTGTCTGGAGAGCAATAAAAGCCCTGCTCAGCCAAGGATCGGGACCCAGAATTTGGAGACTGCCTCCTCTGGGTCCGTGCGTGTAATAAAGCCTCACTCCGTTACCCCGAATCGTGCCAGAGTCATTATTTTCCGAATTATTTTCCATAACAGTTTAATCACAGTGATATGTGTACAAACATGGAAAGGTGTCCAGCATTTGAGTCAAAAGGCAAAATTCAGAACAATGCGCACAGTATGATCTCATTAAAAGCTGAAATAAAATAAAAGCACTGTATCTATCTATTTTGAGAAATGGAAATCAGTTATATATAGAGAAAATCTAGAAGAATATGTAACAAACTGTAACAGTTCTCTGTGGCAATGAGAAAGAATGGGCTATGTTGGAGATACTAACTTTATACTTTTTAAAAAAATTTGTTACTTGGCATTTTTTATTTAAACAAAAATTTTAATTAAACTTTTTATATAAAGTCACATAGTTCAACCTTTTCTCATCCCCAAAATATATGAAGGTATACAATAAAAAGTTTTTTCCCATCTATGTCTCCACCCCACTACCCATGTAACATCTGCTGTGAAGTCCCCCTTCCTTCCTTCCTCCCTTCCTTCCTTCCTTCCTTCCTTCCTTCCTTCCTTCCTTCCTTCCTTTTGGCTTCAACAACCAAAATTTATTTTGTCATAGTTCTGGAAACTGGAAGTCCAAGATTAGATACTGGCAGGGTTGGTTTCCTCTGAGGCCTCTCTCCTTGGCTTGCAGATGTTGCTGCCTCTTCCACAAGTTTATCCTGTGCACGAATCTTCTATAATTTCTTTATGTTTCTAAGAACAAGTACAAATATAGATTCTTAATCTCTCCTTTTCTTTTCCACAAAAGGTAGCACATTATATCCAGTTCAACACATTATTTTTTCCCATTTAACAACATACAATTTTGTGATGTTTGAAAAAAAATTTCTAAGTAATATCCACCCCTTTGAAATTAAAATATATGACAAATGCTGGCCTTTGAGGGGGGTGGGATGTGGGTAGGATTGTAGTTGTAGGGAGAGATTACTCATCTTTCCCAAAGATGGCTAGATTACTTCAGCAGTTGGAAGCTGGACAACAGTTCTAAAATTGAGACAAAAATAGCTTTTTCAAGCACAAAAGCATTTGTCAGTTAATCCTGACTTTGTTCACTGAACACCAAATTTGCTCTGCTTAGAAACATAGTTCCACATCTCCAGGCAGGTGCCATCTCCTTGTCTTGAAATACTTCTTTGAAAGCAGCCAGTGTTCTTTCTTCATGTGTCTGTTCTAAGCACTTCTCTTCTGTGACAGAGAAGTGTACAAAAGGCTTTAATAAGTGGGCTCCGAATTGAAGCTGGGGCAGAGTAGCCATTCTGCAGGTTTCCAGCCCTGAGACCCTAGGCAGGTAATGTAATTTCCTAAGCCTTAGTTTCATCATTGAGGAAATGGGGGTAGTAATTGTTATTTTTTCATAGGATTATTGTGAAAGATTAAATGAGATAATACATGGAAAGCATTAGCAAATAGTAAGGCTGTTTTGTTGTGAAGTCAATGGCAAAATCCTTCTGGAGGTCTTGCTTATTTCAACAATATTTTTTTGAGGATTTGATGTTCAGGCAATACCCATTTTCATCTTCACTTTCTATGAGCCAGGTCACCAAATGAGTGACATGAGCCATACAGTATAGTGGTAAGTAAGCATATATGTTTAAGCCAAGATACAGTTAGTTAACATTATCAAATTGTGCTCCAAAATCGATAAAATTAGGCAGACCTGTTCTAAAACTATACATACCTTCAGACCCTCAGATACAATCCACTGTCTCATATGTTTGACCTCTTACAATGCAGATGACACTTTTAAATTGCACATGACTTGCTTGATTAGAATTTAGGAAATTATTTGAGGTGTGCTAAGATAGCTCAAGTTTTCTTTACTTTTTTTTTTTTATTTTCTAATACAAGCAAAGGTTTATTTAGAAAGTCACAGAGGTAGAAGTGAGCCATGGAAAAAGTGAGCCACCTGCGCTGTGCAGAATCAGAAAGCAAGTTGCAGAGGCAAAAGAAGGGCTTTTGGAGTTTAGAAGAAAGAAAGCAAAGGTAGAAGCCTTGAGAGGAGAAAGGGGGAAGAGAAGGCACAGAGTGGGGAGAGAGAGAGAGAGAGAGAGAGAGAAACTCAAGCTTAAAAAAAAACTGCATGGGATTACAATGAGACAACATTTCACAACCACCAGAATGGATGCAATTTAAAAGGGGTCCAATACTAAGTGTTGACAAGGATGTGGAACAATTGGAACTCTCTCACATTACTAGTGGGGTGCAAAATGGTAAAAGCACTCTGGAGAGATGCTTACCAGTTTCTTAAAATGTTAACCACACAACTATCCACTGACTCAGCAGTTCCGGTTTAGGTGTATGCCCAAGCAGAAATGTCCACAGACCGTAGTTTACTCATAATGGCGCCCAACTGGAGATCCATGACCAGATATATCCATCCACAGGAGAATGGGTAGATATACAGTAATATATTGATACTCAAAAATTAAAAAAAGAACAAACTGCCTCTATGTGCAACAACATGGATGAATCTTAAAAAACACTATGTCAGCAAAAGAAGCCACCTATGAAAAAGAATATATTCTGTATATAATTCTATTATATGAAGTTCTCTGGCAGGAGATAATCAGAACTGCAGTTGCCTCATTGGGAAATATTGACTGGAACAGGGAATGAGGGCTCTTTTTAGAATGAGGGGAATGTCTATATCTTGATTTGGGGGATAGGTTCATGGTTGTATACATGTGTCCAAATATATACTTAAGATATGTTAACTTTACTGTATATAAATTATATCTACCTCAATAGAAACTTTGTTAGCATAAAAATGTTGGAGATCAAGGCAAAATATAAAGTTAATCTGTAAAAATAGAAATCTATATCAGGATATTGAGATGTTTCCCTGAGGGAAAGTAAAACCCAAAATCATCTGTAGAAAGTTGCCAAAAATCTTTCTATTGACCCTAGAGCAATGTCCAAAGTAAGACTACTAAATAACTGTGCTTGATGCTGTTAGAGATAAGGGGGTGAAAGTCATCCTCTGAAAAGCCACTGGGAAAGGAAAGGTTGACCTTCAACTTGTCCCTGCAACCTGGGTTCATCCACAACCATAGGGGCAGCTGCTCCAATGGAAGGAAGCCTTCCAAACTCAAGATGAGCTTCTGAGAATCCTGTTCACCAACCAGGGCCTTACTTTCTTCTCTAAGTTATTCTGAAATCCTCAGCAGACATAGGATAGAAATAGCATTCTTTCATCTTTAATGATGCAGGAGAACAATTTGTTATTTATTTCACATTTTGTTTGTAAGATAATAAAATTTTCCCCAGGCCATTAGTTTGTGTTTCTAAAGAGGAGCTTGAGAACATCTGCCAGGAAGAGGAGAAGGGAGAATGCAGGGACCAGAGTTTCCCTCAGAGAGAGAAAAGTTTTTTTTTCCCTTTCTGTATTTGACTTTTCTGTTTAGAAAGCTTTTTCCTCTGCCCTGCTGTCTGTGGAGGACCTTATCTCTTCTAAACTATAAGCCCACATCATTACATACACAATAAAAACTCCAGAACAGTGGAATATTTACAATATGTTTACATATCTGGGGAAATATTTCTTTAAAAAATTGATTATTTTGGTCAGACTTATTTAGGGTAGTTATCTGGTCCAGTAAAATTTTGGGGGACTATGAGTCTTTTAAATATATATTTTCCCCCTCAGATTAGATTTTTAAAAATATGGTAAGTGTCTAGAAATCCGATATTGGAAGCTGTTTCTTTTATTTCAACCACTAATGTACAATTGAATTTAACATATTTGTTAGTATTAGTTACAAATATGTTAGAAAGTAACTTTAGAGATGCCTAGTTTAGTTCCTTTCTCATCTTTGCCTAGTAATTGATTAATCCTCTCTTTAAATACCTAAATAAAAACCATCATTTGAAATGGATTTTTAATGCATTGCTAATAGGAAAACTGTCTAGTCACCCTATGCCTTGACTAAGAGAAATCCAAATAAAGGGAAGAACTGGCTCCCTCCTTCTCTGGCCTGACTCTCCTATACCCCAAAGGGTGGTCCCATAGGCAGGTAGATGCAGGGCAAGAGAAGTCTGAGATGAAGGCTCAGTGAGGTCCAGAAAGTAGTGCTCATCCAAGTGCCTGTCAGTGCCAGTGGTAGCATGGCAGGTATAGGGCTGTTTCATAGGGTGCACCCCCTACATCAGTCCATGTGAACTTACAACCTCTCAGGGAGGAGTCAAGAGTTGTTAGGGCAGATACACTGTTTATGTTCTCTAAGTGAGGAATCCAAAGAGGTCACATGACTAATCATGCATTTCCTGTGTTTAGTGGGTGACAGATCTGGGACTAGACACTGTGACTTCTGACTCAATCCAGAGCTCCTTCCAATGTGTGATGCTGAGAATGAGAATCACAAAGAATGAAACATCTTAGTCCATAAGAACATCAGCTACACCAGCAAAATGATAGCCTCAGATGCTTCCCTTCCCATCCCCATTTCCTATTGGACATTTTGGAGCCCAAACCAAATATAGTCACTTCCTTACAGGTTTTAGCTCTTTACCTCTGGGGTGAAGTAAATTCTGCTTATTCTAGTGGGTTCCAAAGGCAGCAGCATGATTACATCTTTAGGAAATCCTAATAGTAATCCTCCTACTTTCCCATTACTGCATTGCCTGCACCTCTATCATAGATTTGCTGGGCAAACGTGACTTAGTAAATACTATCATCTGGTCACTCTACTGAGATCCTGTGGGCCTCAATCACTTTTTCTGTCATTATCATCTACTTTAAAACAACATCAAAAGGATGTAAGTGCAAGCTCCGCAGCTTTTCTCTTGCTATTGTGTGGGTCATTCACTGAAAGAGCATAAGAACGTTGCTGGGTTTTGCAGAAAGTCTTAGATTGTTTATCATAAATGGTGCACAAGTGGAGCAATAAATTTCCTTTTGAATGAGGAGCCGCAGAGGAGAAATAAAGTATCTAGAACTGAACACCTTAGTAATTTAAATTAAATCTCTCTTTGGCCGACTAAGAAAAGTTAAAGGTGGCTGGTAACTCAAAGACTTCATCTCAAATTAATAAATTCTTATTTTTGTCTGAAATATTCACATAAAGCAAAGATACTTTTGTCTGGCACATTGTTTGCCCCTGTTTTGTTGTCTGTTTTAAAATACCAAAAAACTTGTGTAAGTTTCTTTAACACATTCTGCAGGCTTGAGGATTGATTTATCCACTTACTACATGTCCTCAATTACTAGTTTTGAGTTGCAGTTGATTATATTAGTACCTTTAAATACTTTGGCCCAACAAAATCAACCACTAACTAAACCTAAGGAGGTTAACTAAATTTGGGGGACTCTGATATCAACTCTAAAATAAATAATAATTTCCCTTGTAGACATTTTGTCCCGGTCACTTAGCTTGAGTGTGTCTCTTCAGATAATGGAACTTCAGGTTTTTTTGCCTCTCACGGGCTGCCTAAGTTGTCAGGGAAGAATTTCTGATGCAGCTCCAAGAACATCTGACCATGGACTAAAAACATTGGATGAGGTTTTTGTTTCTCTAGAGTCAGTATTTAAAAATTCACACATCATTATTTTATGCAATATCCATTAGAGTTGCAAATAGTTCACATTTCTGAGTAGCACCAGAAAGATCCATTAATAAAATAATAAGTCATTTCCAGGCAATTTAACAAGAAGTGGAAGAAATGTTGACAATGACCATTTGTGATACTATGATAGTACTTAACTTCCCTCCAACCTCCATGAGATACAAGCAAAATTATTTTATTTTGCATGATGTAAAATAAATATTTTATTTTGCAGTCAGAGCAACTGGTTTATCATGGCTGTTGAGGTATTCAGTTCTTCACAAGATTATCATTGGGTTCATTTTTCTTTTCTTTTTTTAAGGGAAAATACAGGAAATAAATGTTTTAATCAGAGGTTGTAGTTACAGCATCCAGACCATTTGGTGTGGGTTTCAATGCTTACATCTGAAGAGTAGAACTGTGACACATCTTTGCTTTAAATGTCAAGTCCTCAAAGAATGCCCTTATTGAATTAAGAGCAGAGTGAAGCATCCCACCCCAGAACAGAGGGATCTACATCCTCAAATAATTACAACAGTATATGTAGTAATGAAATGAGATGTGGGTGGGGTGAAGTGCCTGAGAGAAAGATTTAAACTGTGCTCTTGTGGGGTGGCTCTGCCCACAGGGCTTCCCCAGCTGCCACAAATGAAAATAAGTCTACCAAGACATGATCTGCTTGGGGAGGAAAGGTGGTCCATCTCTCAAAGGAGAAGGGCCAGGAGCCTTTTCCTCAATGGACTTTTATTGGGTTCAGTTTGCACAGGAATACAAGTAAAGCTCATCAATCATTGTCAGGCAGTAAGGATCAAACAATAGATAACATTCAAAGAACCTTGAGGGCTTATTCTGAGTCAGGGCTATAAAACTTCGGGGAACAAACTCACTTCCTGCTTGGACCCTTATCATTTAAATTGAGGGTATTAGCAAAGCAGGTTTCACAGGATTTTATGCATTCTTTCTTAGGCCTGATAGCCCTGGGGAACCCATCCTTTCCAGCACAGGACTGCACCGCCCTCTCTCATTGTTTCAGGCTTAAGTCAGGCAGCCAAGAGATTAGGAAACTTCTTACAGTGACAATGAGGACTCAGGCTATGTCAAAGCTGAGGGGCGAGGGTCCATCACCCCCTTTTTCTATAGCCCCCCCAAGTCCTTCCCTGAGGGCCTCCCGTGACCATGCCTGTCTTAGGTCATCCCTCCCTTGACAAATCTTACACGTCGTTGGCTAACAGATCAAGCATTGGGGGCCAGGCAGGTGAAGTAAAAGGAGCAGAGGCTGTGCCCCTGCCAGGGGGATAAGCTTTGTCTCCTTAGTGGCTTAGGGTCCAAAGGTCTGTCACTCAGCCTTAGCCATGGGTGGGTTACAGCTTCTGAAACCAGGCAGGGTGGTTCCCAACATGGTCTGTTACTTTTTCTCTGAAAAGGATTCTCTGGTGGGAAGCACAAATAGCATTTTTTCTTTTATTTCATTCTCAGTGTGTAACATCACCATCACTATCACCATCACCTTCGTTTCCCTGCACCCTCACAACTGGTCCTGAGAGCCTTTCCAAACTCATCTCTCACTCTCTGCCATAAATACTTTGCTCCAGGCACCCTATACCACCTCATGTTGCTCTGTAGAGACCACTTGTGCCTTGGCATCTTTGTCCAAGTTGTTCCTGGAATGCTCTTCCTTTTTATTCCACTTCTTTAAATGTCTGGTTTGATAAATTCTGCTGAGCCCCTTGTCAAATGCCAATAAATGGATTTCCTCTCTGTGCTTCCATAGTCCCTGCACATGAAAGATATCAGAATACCTGTTACAGTGTTTTATAATATTTTTTTTTGCAATACTTGCTAGGTTGAGCTTCTCAAAGTCATGTTCTGTATTATACACCACTGACTCCACTATCCCAATGACTGGGTCAGTAGGTGATGGATTGGTAAGTAATGCATGTTGCATTAAAAATGTGAAAAGTAGACCCAAATGATAACCTTCAGTGAGCTTAGGTTTTAACATTTTCCTGATTTGAACTTCTGGCTGAGATGCAGGTGTAGGGAGATATGCTTTGCTTCCTTGCACAGACAAAAGAAGGACAACAACCAATTTAAAAACAAAAGCCAACCAGAACTGCCAGAAAAATCAAACCATATGGAAGTCAAAAATCAAAGAGTTAAAGAAGAAACATTCATCAAGTAGGAGGGGTGGAGATGGGTAGCTGGTACAGAGAGGACATGTGGCAAGGTGGCAGCTGGTGAACAAGGCAGTTCCACATTCGCCTATGGATAAGACAGGAGGAACAACTGGGAAGTGAGACAGACCACCCAATCCAGGGTTTTAGTACAAGGAAATAAAGCCTCAAAACCTCTGGCAGTAAAAACCTGTGGGGGTTGTGGTGGCAGTAGAAACTCCCAGTCTCACAGGAGAGTCCATTGGAGGGATCCACAGGGCTCTGAAGGTACACAAACCCACCCACCTGGGAATCAGCACCAGAAGGGCCCAATTTGCTTGTGGGTAGCAGGAGAAGTGATCGAAAGTGGGGCAAGAGCCAAGCAAGCAGCATTGTTCCTTCTCTGACCCCTCCCAACATACAGTGCCACAGCTCAGTGAAGTGGGTTACTCTGACTGGTGAATATTTAAGGCTCTGCCCCTTACAATGTAACAGGTGTGCTGAGACAAAGAAACATGGCCCAAATGAAAGAACAGATAAAAACTCCTGAAAAAGAACTAAGCGGTGATGAGATAGCCAACCTATCAGTTGCAGAGTTCAAAACACTGGTAATCAGGATGTTCACAGAAATGATTAAATATGGCCACAAAATAAAAGAAGAAGTGAAGTCTGTACAAAGTAAAAATAAAGAAAAATATACAGGGAACCAACTGCGACAGGAAGGAAACCGGGACTCAAATCAACAATTTGGATCAGAAGGAAGAAATAAACATTCAATCAGAACAGAATGAAGAAACAATTTAAAAAAAATGAGGAGAGGCTTAGGAATCTCTGGGTTAACTTTAAATATTCTGACATCTGAATCATAGGGGTGCCAGAAGGAAAAGAAGAGCAAGAAATTTAAAGCTTATTTGAAAAAATAATGAAGGAGAGCTTCCCCAATCTGGCAAAGGAATTAGACATGCAAGTCCAGGAAGCTCAGAAAGTTCCAAAGAAGTTGGATCTAAGGAGGAACACACAAAGGCACATCATAATTATATTACCAAAAATTAAAGATAAAGAGAGAATCTTAAAGGCAGTAAGAGAAAAGGAGACAGTTACCTATCAAGGAGTTCCCATAAGGTTCTCAGCTGATTTCTCAAAAGAAACCTTGCAAGCAAGAAGGGGCTGTAAAGAAGTACTCGAAGTCATGAAAGGCAAGGACCTACATCCAAGGTTACTCTATCCAGCAAAGCTATCATTTATTTATTTATTTATTTTTTAAAGATTTAATTTATTTTTACAGAAAGGGGAAGGGAGGGAGAAAGAGAGGGAGAGAAACATCAATGTGTGGTTGCCTCTTACGTGGTCCCCACTGGGGACTTGGCCTGCAACCCAGGCATGTGCCCTGACTGGGAATCAAACCTTTGGTTTGCAGCCCTCGCTGAATCCACTGAGCTACATCAGCCAGAGCCAAAGTTATCATTTAGAATGGAAGGGTAGATAAAGTGCTTCCCAAATAAGGTCAAGTTAAAGGAGTTCATCATCACCAAGCCTTTATTACATGAAATGTTAAAGGGACTTATCTAAGGAAAAGAAGATCAAAACTATGAACAATAAAATGACAACAAACTCACAACTATCAACTGACCCTAAAAATCAAAAACAGAAACAAACTAAGAAAACCAGAACAGGAACAGAATCACAGAAATGAAGATCACATGGAGGGTTATCAGTGGGGAGGTGGAAAGGGGGAAAATGGGGGGAAAGTTTTAGGGAATAAGAAATATAATTGGTAGGTATAAAATAGACAGGGGGAGGTTAAGAATAGTTTAGGAAATGTAGAAGCCAAAGAACTTATATGTACGACCCATGAACATGAACTAAGCGGGGGATGCTGGAGGGAGGAGGGTGCAAGGGAGAGGGAGAGAAAGGGGAGATAAAGAAATAGGACAACTGTAATAGCATAATCAATAAAATATACTTTCAAAAACATTTTCCTTTAAAATCTGGAAAGATATAGATTGTTACATTTAGTTGCTTCTGCAAAATGATTTGTAATTACAAAATAAGAAATGGTAAGCAAAGATATTTACTTCAGGAAATTGGAAACTTAAAAATATAAGAGGGTATCATTGTAAAGATATTGGTAGATTTCCAGTTTATTTTTCTAAAACAGGCAGATAGATCACTCTGTCAAGTTCCTACACAATGAAATATATCCCCATGCAATAAATAAGAATTACAACAATTCTATTATTATATTTGGGAGAATTTTGCATACGTAAAATATTCAGTCTTTGCACCTAGAAAAAAAAAACATTTCCCCGATTTGTGAAGTACATGCATGCATACAGTTGCTCTCATTCTGGTCATTTTAAAAATAAGAAAATTAAGCTAAAATATTCACATTTATGTTTATATTTTTTTCTAACTACCTGTGATAATTCAACCAGGGCATGTTAGCAACATTGGGAGCTTCCCAGATAAATGTGAAACTAATCTGCATGCATAGACAGATGGAAAGGAGAGGCTGCAGAAAAAGGCAGACCACTAGATTGGTAGGTGGTAGGTTTAATACGCAAGGGAATTTACACATGACATTTGTCCTGGGCAACCACAAGGTAGAGTAGATCTCTTCATGTGCCTGCCAAATCTTAAAAGTTTATATAAAAGGCCTTAATTGAGTTTAGTCACAAACAGCATCCAGAGGATCTCAACAACACCTTACTCTCTCAAGGGTGTGCCCTTGGAACACCTCCCAGCATAAGAATGATGGCAGAACAGACATTCAGGGATGGAGAGGGGGTGGTGTCACAATAGGGAAACAACCTACCTGTCCATCAATGTGAATTGGTAAAGAAACTGATGCATATTATAATAACAGGATAGTGTTCAGCCATAAGAAAGTGAACTCTGCCACTTGTGACAACATAAATGGACCTTGGGGGCATTATGCTAAGTGGAATGAGACAAAAAAAAAGACAAAAAACATGTGATCTCTCTTATGTGGATTCTACAAACAAAACAGTAAGCTCCTGGATATAGAGAAGGGGATTAGTGGTTGCCTCAGGAAAGGGGTGTGGAGTGGGATGAATGGATGATGGGGGTCAAAAGGTGAAAAATAAATTTTAAAAGGAAGCTTGTAGGAAAAAACTGCAGATTTCTCTCTTTATCTTATCTCCTGTTCCACTTTTAACTTCAATTCTAACTTCAGCCTGGGGCAGAGAATTTAGTGTATCTAATCCTGCTAGTAAAAAGATAAACAGAATATAAAATACCTTCAATTATTTATACACAGAAAGGGCCTTTTTAAACAAAGTCTTATTATTATTTTTTGTTTTCAGAAAGGCTAAAATATATAAAATTTTCTTTGTAAAAGAATCCAGGAAAGCTCAGAGGATGGGAAGAAAATGACTTACGGGTAATTAGCTATCCCAAGATTCTGCACATGACCTGCTAAAAGTTTGAACTTTAAAACTTTGTAAAAACCTAATATTAGATTCCTTAAAATCTGTCATTGTGATAGGGGACTTAAGAATTGAAAAATTTTAGTTTAAGAGATGGCTAATAAGCTTAGTAATGAATGCATGAAAAGCTTTTGTTCCGGGAACAGAAGGTATGACCCACCCTGGCGCCAGGAGACCATAAGCAGTTCTGTAACAGGGTACAGCCAAGAGGTGGGGGCCAAAAAGGGATTTGAATGGGGTCCAGAACTCAGGGTGTCCAGGAAATATTAGAAAGGCATATAAGATGTCCTCACCCCTTTCCACCTCAGGTGTGAGTCGGGGAAAGGGACAAATGGAGCAGGGCCATTGAGAGCGGTTTTGCAAAGCAACAGCTTTGTAGCTAACCTCTGGAATGGTCATTTAACATAGCTATAACCTTTAACTGGTTTCATAGATATGTTGAATAACTGTGGCCATGCTTTGAGCCAGGGAGATGGGAGTGACTTCAACTCAAGATGTAACTAGGAGGCAACTTCCCCTGGTTACAGTGCCTGCGTGAGAGCTTGGAGATGACTGGCTCCATGCCATGGGGCCACCCCTGCCCAGACTCACTATGGCAGCCCAGTAAAGCTGGAAGGATATGGGAGTGCTGGCAAGTGTAGCCGATTGTGGGAGGAGTTGGAAATGGGACTGCAGAGGAAGATTGATGCTGGAATTTAAACCCAGACACGGCAGCCATTAAAGGGAGAATCACCCTGTGGCTTCAGCAGAGAACCACCGGCTTTGGCCGAGTGGTGACCCCCTCCCCGAAACTTAGGTGAAGGGGGAGCCACGTGGCTTTGGCACAGTGGAGACCCCCTCGCAGCTTTTCCAGAGAGAGGCACGCGGTCTTCACCAGAGTGCAAACCCGCAGCTTTGGTAGAAGAGGACCACTCGGCTTTGGGGTGCTCTCTTTGGCTGCATGGCCTGGGAAGCAGGAGAGACTTTACCTGGAAGAAGGGTGAAAGAACTCTTGCCAGTAGGCTGTGACAAGGTGCCACATGGCTTTGGATTAATCAGAGATCCTGCATGGACGGCGACACAGCTGATGGTGTCAGGAGCCTGGATCCCAGACGTTTGCTGCTTTTCCTGAGTTATGGTACCCTGAATTAGGGGCAGGGGGAGAAGGAAGCACTGTGGGCATCTGTGGGTTTCCAAAAGGACTTTGACTTAGTTAGGTCATTACTCTTAAGTCTGTATAGCATTAAATAAACATTTCCTTTCCTTTTCACGAATCTCTGGCATTGAGAGATGTCTTTTCTAGAGGCAGTGGACATAACGAACCTGTGTGAGTGTTCTGTAACAGTTTTTGGCATCCCTGGGTGGGCCAATAACTGCCCCCTTGGACCGGTGTTCTGTAACAGTTACACCTTTGTTCCTCGGGAGGGCTGCGAGCAACTTGATGATATCTGAGCCATTGTGCTCCAGGGTGAGATGACCACCGCCCAGGACATAGATAAAGACCACTGCCTGCGGCGAGAATGCTGAAGTTTTTTTTTTTTTTTTTTTTAATCCAATTAACTTTTCTCTGAGTTCCAAACCCTTTACCTACACTTTGTTCTCCTTATAAAAAGGGCCATTTTAAAAATGGAATTTAAGATGTTCTGTTAGGGTATGAACCTGCCATCTTCTCAGATCGCCAGCCATCTGAATAAAGTGTCCATAAAGATTCAATCGCTGTCATTGCTTATTGGGTTTGGTAGTGACAGGCAGCCTGAACTCCAGTGTCTTTTCCAGTTTCAAAATGTGCTTAATAGTAATATCTGCAGTTATTGTAGTAGTATCCAGCTAGCTGTGTAGGTCTTTCTCCCTCCCTTCCCCTCTCTCTAAAAATAAATAAATAAAAACATTAAAAAAAGGAATATAGGATGTAACTGATTTACATTTTTATATCTTTCTCCCTGCTATATCTATGTGGAAACTGTATATACTTTCCTAGACCTTGTCAACATAAGAACATTCAAACTTGTAGAAAATTTTTATGAATTTGTTAGAGTTTATTTGAGCTGAACAGAGGACATGCCTGGAAGTAAGACCAAGGGACTGAGAAAGTGCTCCCTTTAGAGTGGTTACACCTCAGAGGGGTCTGGAAAAGAGAATTATTCTGACGTTTCAGTGGTGTAACCTACATACATAAGAACAGTGGACAGGACGTGCTTAAGGCAAAGAGAAGCCTCTTACTAAGGAAGTTATAGGCTTGACATGTGACTGCCCGCCAGTATCCGCCCAGTTAGGACTTTATGATCAGATCTCTCTGCGAGGTACTTTAGGTCACCAATCTTATCAGATTTAATACATAGCCCCTTTTTATGTCCTAAATGAATCCAAGAATGGCACTGATGACCAGCCTTTATGTCAGATAGTATGGTCTCACCGCGCTAGGAAGCCCCAGTATAAATGTTGTTTTGTTGACATGGTGGATCATTGGGGATGGGAAAATACTGTAACCGTGGAATATAATTTGAGGCCAGTTTCTTCCCCCTAAATGGGAAGGCAGTAAGTGGGAGGCAGTCAGGTCCTATGGGCCTTTATTATCAGAAACACTCTGGATCATTTCTATCCTGTCAACTCTGCTGAGCCAAGTTTTTGCCATTTGTCTCACATTTCTGCATTTTGCATCTAGTATAACATTTACATAAGTGATAAAAAGAGTATTAAAATTATCTTACACATCATCAGCAATTATTAATAATTGGGTTATATAGAAAAAGCTCAGAGAACAAATATAACTATTATTATGATTAATATCATTAGCAAACAGGTAAAAACAATTGAACAATTGGTTTCTGAGTTCAACATCAATCTGTTGGTACACAGGGCTTGGTGGTATCTTGGGATAGCTGTCTGCCTCTGATGTCAGCAACTTCTTATCCTCAGGGGGTCTCTGGTGTTTGCTGTAGGTGGAGGTGAGTTTTAGAGATGGGGGTAGTTGTCCATTCATGGCTAGGTGACCAATCACATCCCTGCCAATGAGGTTGGAGAGTTTCTTTTATTTGATGTTTTTTCCAATTAAAAAAATAATCTCCTGGGTGTAAGCTATGGTCTTTGGAGGCTTTGTCTCCCAGGAGTCTACTGTGAAATGAATCAGTTACTAGTTTATCAATTTCTTTAAGCTGATCAAGAATTTTTTTGATAATAATGCAGAATGTCTTCTATTAGTAAGGTTGGTTCATATACCCTTTTATTTCGATGCATAAGGTGACTAGTGACTATTTCATAAGGAGAAAGACTATTTACCAAAAGCGGTAGATCTCAGGTTGAGGAGCACTGTAAAGGAGACCTTCTGGCCAAGGGAGATTAAAAGCTTCTGAAAAATTATCTATTTGAGTTCTGACTGTACCATTGGGACATTCCACCCATCCAGAGGTGTGGGGTGATAAGTACAATAATAATGCTGTAGAATAGGCCAAACATTAGAAAAGGATTCCATTATTTGCCCAGTAAAAGGAATCCCTAGATCACTTTGTAACTCAGAAGGAATTCTCCTATTGGAAATTATTTTTTTAAATAATAATTTACCTGTCATTAAGGCTGTTGCTCCTCTGCAATAGAATCCTCAACCCCATCAAAAAACACACAAATCCTAAGTAATACATATTTGTATCCTTGAGACAATGGCATTTGGATAAAATCCAATTGCCATACCTCAGATGGACCTAAAGTGAGTGGGAAATGTCCCTGGAATCTGTGGAGTAGTTTTCCAGGGTTATATGAGTATTTCAGACAGATAGGATACATGCTGTACAATTTATTAGCTATAATAAGGAAAGGTTTCCAGTAATATTGTTTACTCCATAAAATCCTCTATTCAGGTACCTAATGTATTAGCTTATCTACATGTTGAAGTACAGGTAATTGAGCCTATAGGTAAGATAGGTTTCTAATTGGGACCAAGCCATATCTGTTTGTTTGGGTCAAAGGTTTTCATTTTTTGTTGCCATATCTTCTTTTCTTCTTCTACAGTTGTCTGTTGAAACTGTAAAAGATAATCTTTTATTGGTTTAACAGAGAGAAAAGAATATTCTCAGGTCTGGATAATTTTACTACTTAGTGCTGTTCGTTTAGCTGCTGCATCAGCTAAATTGTTTTCTTTTGTTTTCATGGTGACAATTTTAGAATGTCCTGGAATTTTGATAATTGTCAATTGTTTCCATTGTTGTATGGCATCTAATAATTCTGCAACCTATTTTCTATTTTTTTAGGCTGCCCTGAGGAAGTTAAGAAGCCTCTCTATTTCCATAACATTTTGAAGAAAAGAGCTATGCCAAAGGCATAGAAACTATCGGTGTAAATATTGGCTATTTGATCTTTGGCCAAATGACAAGCTTGAGTTCCAGTAATTAATTTTGCTTGTTGGGTAAATCTTATGTCAGGCAAGTAAGAACTTTCATTTGTGCCCACCAAGGAAGTTATTGAATATCCAGCTTAATATTGTCATTTTTCATCTTTGAGGTAAGTTCCATCTGTAAGTCAAATTAAGTCAGCATTATTAATAGGTAGAGGCAAAGTATTGTCAATAGTTATTTTGATAGGAGTGGCTTGACTTAGTCTTGCCAATATCCATACTGGAAAGAACCCAGAGCTCTGTAGGAATTGTTAGGGTGGTCAGTACTGTGGGCTGTGAAAGAATTCACAAAGAGAAGAAAATGCAGAGAGTAAAGGTTTTTATTCACTCTTGAAGATGGGAGAGGGGCTTGGTGTGGAGAGATACACCAGCCCTGCAGGGTTAGGGCTTTGACCTTTCCCAGGTAATCAGGATGGCTATAGAGCAGGATGTGTCAGTTGGTCTTGTATAGGCTGCAGCTTGTTTTGAATTTATCTTTGGGTGCAGGGTCTGGTTGTTGTGGTCCAGCGTGTCCTGTTTCGTAAGTTCATGGAGTCTCTGCACCTTCAGGGCACTTCCAGTAATTTTCTAGTTCTGAGGCTAGAGGCTCATAAAACACGAGTCAGTCATGCTTTATGGGGTCCAGCTAGCTCTGGCAAAGAGGGCCTCAAAAAGGAGGTTTTTGTCCTATTAGGAGTGTCCTGTAAACATTTAGTCTCAATATTAGTTTTCTCTTGTGCAGGTTTCTTTTTTTAAAAATTATATTTTATTGATTATGCTATTGCAGTTGGCCCATTTCTCCCCCATTATTCCCCTCCACCCTTCACACCCCTCCCACCCACATTCCCCCCTTTAGTTCGGGTCCATGTTTCATAAGTTCTTTAGCTTCTACTTTTCCCAAACTATTCTTGCCCTCCCCCTGTCTATTTTCTACCCACCGTCTATGCTACTTGCTCTCTGTACCTTTTCTCCCTCTCTCCTCCTCCCACTCCCCTGTTGAAAATCCTCCATGTGATCTCCATTTCTGTGTTCCTGCTCCTGGTCTAGCTGTTGGCTTAGTTTGCTTTTGTTTTAGGTGTGGTTGTTAATATCTGTGAGTTTGCTGTCTTTTTACTGTCATATTTTTTATCTTCTTTTTCTTAGATAAGTCCCTTTAACATTTCATATAATAAGGGCTTGATGATGATAAACTCCTTTAACTTGACCTTATCTGAGGAGCACTTTATCTTCCCTTCCATTCTAAATGACAGCTTTGCTGGATAGAGCAATCTTAGATGCAGGTCCTTGACTTTCATGACTTAGAATACTTCTTTCCAGCCCCTTCTTCCCTGGAAGGTCTCTTTTCAGAAATCAGCTCACAGTCTGATGGGAATTCCTTTGTAGGTGACTGTCCCCTTATCTCTTGCTGCTTCCAGAATTCTCTCCTTCATTTTAATCTTGGCTAATGTAAGTATGATGTGCCTTGGTGTGTTCCTCCTTAGGCCCACCTTCTTTGGGACTCCAAGCTTCCTGGGCTTCCTGGAAGTGTATTTCCTTTTCCAGATTGGGGAAGTTCTCCTTTAGTATTTGTTCAAATAAGTTTTCCACTTGTTGCTCTTCCTCTTCCCCTTCTGGTACCCCTATGATTCAGATGTTGGGATTTTTAAAGATGTCCTGGAGGTTCCTAAGCCTCTCCTCATTCTTTTCAATTCTTGTTTCTTCCTTGTTTTCTTTTTGGTTGTTTCTTTCTTCCTTCTGGTCCACTCCATTGATTTGAGTCCCAGTTGTCCTCCCATCACTATTGGTTCCCTGTGCGTTTTTCTTCATTTCACTTATTGTAGCCTTCATTTGTTCATCTAATTTGCCACCAAAATCAACCAATTCTGTGAGCTTCCTAATCACCAGTGCTTTGAACTGTGCTTCTGATAGGTTGGCTACCAGTGCTTTGAGCTGTGCATCTGATAGGTTGGCTACCTCTTCATTGCTTAGATGAATTAGCTCTGGAGCCCCGATCTGTTCTCCCATTTGAGCCATCCTTGGTTTTTTGTTTGTTTGTTTGTTTGTTTGTTTTTGTCTGGTCACAGCTGTTACATAGTGAGGGGTGGAGCCTTAGGTGTTCACCAGGGCAGGGCAGCCCAGTCGCTGGGTTGTGATGCTGGATGTGGGGGCGGGGTCTGAGAGGGAACAATTGTGCTTGCTCCGTGCTCTCTCTCTCAGATTCCAGTCCCTTCAGCCACTTTTCCCAAGCAAATTGGGCCCTTCTGGTGCTGACCTCCGGGTGGGTGGGCCTGTGCATGCTCCAGGACCCCGTGGGTCTCCCCAACAAACTCTCCTTTGAGGCTGGGATTCCCTCCAGGCACCTTAGACCCTACAAGTGTTTTCAATGGGTGCTTTTAGGCTTCACTTCCTGGCACTGGGGCCCTCTGTTGTGCAGTCTATCTTGCTGCCTGTTTTCACCTGGTTTATCTGCCCATGAATATGTGGCTGTGGTCAGCTGCCTTGTGTGCCCCGCTTGGCCTCCTCAAGTTTGGCAACCAACACCTGTGCGCCTGGGGTGACTGCACGCCCAGGACCACCAGCCACTGTCTTCTTCCACTGCAACTCCTCACCGCTGGCCGCTGACTCCGCCGGCTGTAGACTCCCCTACTCTTATGGTCTGGGGGAATTGTTGTCGGACTTCCGTGTAATTCAATTTTCTCTCTGTCCTGGTTTTTTTTTTTTTTTTTTTTTTTTTTTTTTTTTTTTTTTTTTTTTTTTTTTTTTTTTTTTTTTTTTTTTTTTGTTCAATATTTTTGTTGTCCTTAATCTTGGTTGAGAGAGGAGGAACAGTGTGTCCACCTATGCCTCCATCTTGGCCAGCAGTCTTTTTCTGGAGGTTTCTTAATAACCATTATTTTCTCAATTGGTTCAGTATTTGATTTATTTTCTTCTAAATACATTTCCATCTTCTGAGAAAAAGAAATGTGGATGTCATGGGTTTTAAGAAAGTCTCACTCTGTTAGATGACTTAGTATAAATTTGATCTATAACATTCCCTATCAGGGGTCCCCAACTTTCAGTCGCAGACAGACCAGTAGAGCAGGAGGTGAGCTTGAATGTAATGCCCTTGAATCATCCTGAAACCATCCCCTCAACCCCCATCCGTGGAAAAACTGTCTTCCATAAAGCCTGTCCCTGGTGCCAAAAAGGTTGGGGACCACTGCCTTAGTTGCAAGAAAATAGGTTCTAATTTAAAAATAGACATTGGCTGATTAGATATCCCTACAATTTTTATAGAAGCTTTGCTCTGAGGGAGAGGGCAACTTAATTGGTTAGAGTTAAGAACAGATCAGAGTAGCCCCAACAGCTACAAGGACCTCAGTATTTTCGTCTTTTATTGTAATTTCAATTTCTCCTAAAATGTTGGTAAAGATGAGACAGGAAACAGCAAAGGAAGAACTCTGAGGCTGCAATACTGTTACTGGCCAGTGTGTAGCATCCTGGTTGCCAGGAAATGCATTGTCCAATTAGGTAGATTAAATGGTAAACTGAGGCAGGGAGGAGGAAGGAGACATGTCTCACGTGCTAACTCAGCAGTCCTGAGCCTGGTCTGATAATATTGTCAGGTGTTCCAACATCACAAGAAACACTATGTTAGCAAAGAGAAGGGAAGTCCTTGGAATTCTATGTAGCGTTTCCACTATCTGGGAAAGAAAGCCTTGAAACTGTGCTTTCATCCCAAGGCCTGGAATAGGGGAGAGGGTCCCTGGTGCCCAAAGAAAGAGCCCATAAACAACTTTGGTTAACTGTCTACCTCTGGTCACTATCTGTTTTACGAGGGAGTCCCTGATGCTTACAGAAAGAGCCCATAAATAACTTTAGAAAGTGCTCCAATTTAATTAACTGCCTCCTGTCATTTATTTGTTTTACAAGATGAACAAATGGGGTCTGGAGCAAGATAAGGATTCAGGCTAACAGACTCCCATACATACCTAAGTTTGGGTAGTCACATTCCCCCAGGAAAGCTGGCACCGCATTTACCCATTAATCAATATGTAACTTTTTTCTCCCATCCCACCAACTATGTAAGTCCTCAGAACAAAGGACTCTCTCTCTCTCAGGGGCCCAGGGCACTCTTGAAACTCTTGGCTCTTGGGCCACTGGGCTTCTGGCCACCTGGACTCAGGCCACCCGGGGGGCTTGCCACCCTGTCCTTAAGCTGCTCTCACTTTTGCTGCCCTGCTTTGCCCTGAAACTTTGCCCTTCATCCCCCACTCTATCCAGTCCTGTTCTCTTCTATGGGAACGGTTCACTAATAAACTGATTACTTGCTAATACATTTGCTGATCTGTAATTCTTTACATGCATCAGCATGAAGAACCAGGTCTCTCCTGTCAACAAAGAGAAAATGTCCTCTCCCAATCCTCAGAGTAGCTTTATGCTTACTCCTGTCTTCTTTCTTTTCTAAATCACTTTTCAATTTTCTACAGTACTTCTTAACATGATCTGGCTCTTTACAGTAAAAGCAGATTTCTTTTCCCCTTATTGAAAAAGCCCTCAGGGAGTTCTGGCCCGATTGTTTAATTGCCAGAGTTGTAAATTCATCATTTTAGTATTTTCATCTTTGTCTTTTCTAAACCAGTAGTTGTATAAACCAATAGTTGTATTCCAACTTGTATTAGTTGCAATAGGTGAGAATAGCCAGAATCATATGTTCTAACTCTTTTTAAAAAAAAAAAAAATTAATTATTTATTTTTATAGAGAGAGGGGAAAGGAGGGAGAAAGACAGAGAGAAACATCACTGTGCGAGAGAAACACGGATGCACCTCGCACACCCCCAACTGGGACAGACCCACAGCCCAGGAACGCACCCTGACCAGGAATCAGACTGCAACCTTTTCATTTGTGGGATGATGTCCAATGCACTGAGCCACACCAGTCAGTGGCTCTATCTCTTAGATCACAGGTGGCAAACACAAGGCTGGCAGGCTGAATCCGGCCCTCCACCTTGTTTTATCCGGCCCAGCACCTTGTCTCTACCCAGTGGCAGCTTAGAGCTCCCACTTAACAGTTAAGGAGTAGTTACAGTTATACAGCCCTAAAATTACATTTGGCCCTTTGAAGGCAACTGGGAGGTAGATATGCCCCCCTCTGCCCCCAGCCCGTGAGAATGAGTTTGACACCCCTGTCTTAAATCCAACTCTTTGGTGAACCCATCAGTGTCTTGGAAGGGATCAGTTCCTACCTAAAGGTTTTTAGCTAGATTCCTTAATTCTATTCTAGTCCAAGGAACTTAAATAATTGTTGGTGTTTCCTGTATGAAACTGGCTTTTCTCCAAAGGGAGAAATTTCTGTTTGTTTGTTTGTTTGTTTTTCCTGGTCTACCTTGATCTGGCTCTCTATACTGAGTCTTCCCTATCTCAGTAGGGAGTGGTGGTGGGGGAGGTATGCAGGAGAGAGAGAAGAGAAAGGAGGAAGAGAGGGTAAATTTGGACAAGAAAGCTTTTAAAAGTAAAGGCTTAGAGGGGCAGTTAGAGAAGGGGAGTGTGGTGTTGGCATTGAGCAGCTTTGGAAGTTTTTTGAAGTTCTAAGAGTCTCTAGAATTTTCTTGTTATCTTTATATAGGGAAGAGAATTTACCTGTGAACTTGTTTAGAGACTTCTATTCAGCAATTGAGATGTTTCCCATTCATATGGCTTGATTTTATTGCTGGCTTTTTCCAACTGAGCGTGCAAAAATGAGTTTAGAAGTGTCAAAAGAGCTCTATTTCAGCCATCTTAAGTGGATACCACTTTTAGTTAAATCTTCCCATTCTGTATATACTTGCAAGTTAAGACTTCATACAAATTGTACATTTAGTTTGCAGGAACATAAATGGGGGGCAGGGTATCTTGGGGCTTGTTGGTCATGGAGGCAGGACTTTCCATGTTAATTTTAGTTTTCTTTTGAGATCTGCAAAGTCTGAACAAACTTTTAATGATACTGTGTGGTGGGTTGAAGTGTGCTGCTTGTGGGTGGAGCTACAAGGAGCTATCACCTCTGATGTGCAGGAATGCTTTCTTTCCCTGGCTGTCTTTTACAACTATAAGGACTCAAAGAGCTAGGTAACCAGCCTTTATGTGCACCTCCCCCTGATGAGTCAATTATTTAATTGCAATGTCTTGGTAATTAAAAATAGACATTGGCTGATTGGATATTCCAACCATTTTTGTAGAAGCTTTCCTCTGAGAGAGGGCACCTTAACTAGTCAGGGTTACGAACAGATAAGAGCAGCCCTAAGGGGGGCTTTGTGCATTGAGCATTCCTCAGGCACTGTACGGAGATTCTTAGTCATGTAAAAACCTGGATATTAGGTCTGGGGGGTGGGTAGGTGCCCCTTGTCTTTGGAGCTGAATGAGTTTAGACCCATTTGCCTAACAAAAAATTTGTTCAGATCCACAGTATTTCCCATTGAAAAGCTGAAATTACAAACAACTGCTCATTATTTTCCCCAATTCGTAGGTTATCTCAGCCCTATTCTTTAGTGCCACCTTCAGGGTTTCCTAAGAATAGCTCAAAAAAAGTCAAGGCCTCAGACCTTTAGTGAGGGAGGTCCAGATTCCAAGAGAAAACTCACCCAATGGGTCTGCAGACCCAGTGTATTTTGGAATCTTGCCGACTACACCAAGTACATATTGATGAAAGAACATCCAATCTATAGAAAGGGTTTATAAGGGCTTATTTGAGTCAAAGTTTTGGAAACATGTCCAGAAGTAAAGTCTCAATGGATTGAGAAAATATTCTGGAGAATGGCAGTTTTAAAGTTGATTTTATACATTTAGAATCAAAGGAGAAAATAAATGTAAGAAAGGTTACATGAAATCTACTGAAGGTATATTTAGGAAGGCAGAAAGCAAAGTGGAGAAATGTCTAGGACAAGCTATAAAGTGAAATGGAGAAACACATACTTCTTTTATTTTATTTTAATTAATTAATTACAAATATTTTATTTATTATTTATTCTTAGGGAAAGGGGAAGGGAGGAGAAAGAGAGGGAGAGAAACATTGATTGGTTACCTCTTGCATGGGTCCCTACCAGGACCCTTCCCACAACCCAGGCATGTGCCCTGACAGGGAATAGAATTGATGACCTTCTGCATTGCGGAATGACACCCAACCAACTTGACACCCAACCAACTGAGCCACACTGGTCAGGTTGAGAAACACCTCTTTTACAATGGTGGGTATGGGATAGTTAACATTTAACATTTACAGTACATGGAAATGGGCAACAAAGTAACAGTGAGGAGTTTTGTAGTCTTGTGCTCTGGTGACAGTGGCTGTGTGTTTGAAGGATCTGGAAAATAAAATTAATCTGTCATTTCAAAGGTATATTATCCCAGATGCATGAGAACAATAGTCAGGGCTCACTTAAGGTGAAGACTGACCTTTGCCAAGGAAGCTATAGGCCTGGGGTGTGACTACCTGCCTTGGCTTGCCCAGTTGGGAATTTACAGTCACACCAGCCCGTGTGCTCACTTGCAGTCACTGAGTTTGTAAAGCCTGCCATGTGCCACTCCCCACACCCCTCCCCAAGTTTGTCAGGTTTGGTGTATAGGCCCCTGTTCATTCACATATTATTTCTGACTGGAGAGAAGGACAGGAAGCTAATGTGGAACTTTTTGGTCTCTAATCTTTGCTTTATCATTTCTATCTCCCTTTACCCCTCACTATTTGCTTCTCTCCCCTGGGAAGATTCTCCCTGTCATGACAGTACTCACTTCCCGCTATTGGTTCTAACATTTGCCTCCATTCTAGCTTGAAATAATGCAGGGCTTGAGGGGCTTCTCATAACAGCTCAGATTTCTCCCTAGGGGCTTGGACCTTGCCCTGTTTTAGGATTATCCTAATGGAAAGTGTGAAAGAAAGTACTGAGATGAGTCCTTCTTTCTCAACAGAGACGAAAGATGTAAGGTGGGGGGGAGAGAGAGAGAGAGAGAATGAGAGACAACTCAGCTGTCTTAAACACAGTTCTCAGCCAGCAGGGTTGCTACATTGATCCTATTACTCAAGGAGAAATTAGAAGACAAATCTTGGGCCCTGGCCAGGTAGCTCAGTTGGTTAGAGAGTTGTCCCAATACACCAAGGTTGTGGGTTTGTTTCCTGGTCAGGGCACATGCAAGAATCAACCAATGAATGCATAAATAAGTAGAACAACAAATCAATGTTTTTCTTTCTCTCTCTCTCTCCCCGTCCCCAATCCTCCTTTTCCCCTCCTCTAAAAAAACCAATAAATAAAATAAATAAATAAAAAGAAATAAAAGAAACCTTGGGAATGTTAGCCTCCAAGCTGGAAGAACTGGTTCCTCCACCCTGCTGGAGGCCTGAATCAGCCACCAGGCTGTGCATGGTGGAGGGAGGGCTGACGAAGCCTCGCACTGGAGCAATGGGAGATGAATCTGGAGGTAAACACATGTTGTTAGCTGTCCTGCCATCTGCCAAAACATGCCCATCGGGCTTGTCAGTTTCTTGAGGGAGATACTCCAAGACCAGAAGAACTCAATGACTCAATGAGCATTATGACACCCAGGCTGAACCTGGGCGGGAAGAATCAAGGGCATTATCTAAATAAACAGAGAGCCTAAAGAATGGAGCCTGTTGTTGACTTGCCCAGAATGACTCATGACATTGTGACTCTAGCCCATGGAGGATGGTCTCTTGCTATTTCCAACCCCCTCCCACAGCACTGGTGTTGGTGTTCTTCATTGCTTTTAACCGTGGTTTTCACCTGCTTGGGATAAGATCTCCCACACTTGAAGGAGCTGTGGTAACAAAAGCAAATGGCAATAACCCAGCACTGTAGTAGCGAGCTCGTTACTCAGAGAGCTTGTGTTCGCTGTAAAATTGACAACATCTTCCACTGGACAGCCTGGGCAGGGCTTTCCTATTTAGACAGAAAAACTGAAACTCACAAGGCCAGGCCAAATTCACCCAAAGCTGTCACTGAGGCTCTCACCACACCATTATGTGCCATTTTATCTCTTTAGTTACCTTCCTGTATAGTCAGTCACATTTATACAGGAACCACATTCCTTTACGTAAAAAGCAGTACTAATGCCCTTGAGTGAATTGTAGTAACTCCTTAGTAGCTGGGAAATGTACTAGCATTTCAGCAAACATCAAAGTGGGGAAAAAACATTTCACTGAACTGGCTCCTAGTTCCAGGACAACCTCTTGCCACTCAGGGGTTCTACTTGTGGGTGATCAGGTGGAGTAAGGTGCAGGATGCACTTTTTATTTCCAACTTGATTAATAACTACTGAGACCTGAGGGAAGATTGTTATGTCAAGTCCTTCATCCTGTGACCTGTTGTCTGAAGGGGCAGGCCCTGCTGTTTGCTGTTGCCGTGTGCATTCAGGTGCAGCCTTCTCATCATGTTCACACAGCACCTGCAGGGTCACTGCCGGGCCTTCTTCGCATGTCCACCAGTAACCTCCGCCTAACCTTTTCCTTTACACTCCCTGGTGATTTTGCAGTTCTGCACTGAGTGGCTAAAGTAAATGTTCAAAAACCTTTCTACAAACTCATCAATAATCTATCGAATCTTTCCCTATTAAAACATCTTCAGTTAATCTGACTTAGAAACTCCCTTTCTGGTTGTCTTTAAAAGACCCCAGGTGGTCTTGACGTTCCACAGACAATGTCTTTGATAGCAAAGTGCCTCTAAAGATGCAGTTTAGGATTTAGCATTCAAAAGTGCATAGTTTCCAGAAACACAGGGAAGGCATTCAGGAGAGATGGGCAGATGTGCACATACCTGCTCAGTGTGGTGAGGCTGTCCCTGGGAAAATGAGCTAGAACAAATAGGAGAAGAGATGATGTAACTGGTTGTTGAGGTGTGTCAGAAAGAAGTAATTTTGTGTCACTGGAAATGAGAAGCCTGTAGAAGTAACTTTAGTTTTCTGTAGGAGAAACAATGCCAACCATGTATTTTATGAGATTAGATATTTGGGTGAAGAAATCCCTCCCCCCCCTTTTAAAAAAGATTTTATTTATTCATTTTTAGAGAAAGGCAGAAAGAGACAGAGAAACATCAATAGAGAGAGAAACATCAATTGGGTACCTCTTGCATATGCCCAGATTGGGGACCAAACCTGCAGCCTAGGTATGTGCCCTGACTGGGAATCAAACCAGTGACCCTTCACTTTGTGGAATGATGCCCAAGCAAGTCATACCGATCAGGGTTTGTTCTTCTTCTTCTTTAAAAAAAAAAAAAAAATCTCACCAATGATATGTTTATTGATTTAGAGAGAGAGGAAGCGGGGAGAGAGAGACAGAGAGAGAGAAACATCAATGTGAGAGAAAATTCTATTGGTTGCCTCCTGTCTGTGCCCTTATCAGGAATTGAACCCACAACCTTTTGACATACAGGATGATGCTTCAACCGAGCTACCTGACAAGGGCAGAGATTTCCCTTTAAAGGCTAGATTTAGTTTTCCTCTTGTGTAAAATGTTTTGCTTATGTTTTCTTCTTAATTCAAATTTTTCAGTTTTATAACAAATTGAGCTGATTGAGCTAGCATATATTTACCAAAAAAAAAAAAAAAATCCTACAAAAGTCTCAACATAGAGTGTTTCTGCAATGCAACTAAGAATTCCTGCTTCTGTGGCAAGGAGACACAGAGTTTGAACTTGTTAGGAGAACAAGGATACTGGCCCTGATATTTCAAGGAACTGTGAAACAGACAATGACCTGCCATTTCATTATCGTACCTTTGTGCCCTAGGTCTTGGGGGGGGATAGCATTCATTCATTCCACGCATATTTATTTAGGACCTATTTAATTAGGTAAACACAGTGGTTGTCAGGCAAAAACAGTTAATCAAATAAATGAATATGTAGTTATTAAGGCCACTGATTTGTAATTAAATAACTCTGGGTTCAAATCTTGGTTCTGTCTCTTAACAGCCATGTAATCTTTGACAAAATAGTTCCCCTTATGGAAGAATGTCCATTTTCTCAACTGTCAAAAGGGAAATTAAAAATGCCTGTCTCTGAGGATATTGTAAAAATTATAGAGGATAAGTAATATAGTACCAATATACAGTCCCTAGTATACAGTTACCATTATTATTCTTAATGATGTTTTGAAAATTTAGGGTGCCCCATATCATCAAAAAACCCTTGCTTGGGTCATATTTTATGATATATCACCAAAGATTTAGAATTGTCACACAACACAGAAAAATAATAAAACACATGAGAAATCCTTGAGGTCTAGGGAGGGCCAAGCACCTGAGGTCGTAGGACATAGCAGAGATGGACAGAAGATTGAGGGTATGAGGCCAAAAGCACTCACCTAGAACCAGGTGCTCACCTAGATGCTTCAGGTGTGCTCTGTTCTTGTGGTTGGATATGGAGGTAAAGAACTACTGTGCCCTTGGAGTTACTCAACCAACCCAGCCTCCATCATCATTGCTTTCTTCCCTGCTCTTCCTTGGT
Source organism: Anoura caudifer (assembly GCA_004027475.1). NCBI lineage: Eukaryota > Metazoa > Chordata > Mammalia > Chiroptera > Phyllostomidae > Anoura > Anoura caudifer. The sequence goes on from PVKU01006792.1 coordinate 92,180, forward strand.
TGTTGAGCCCCCAAATACGTGTGACACACTGAAATAGGTCACTTGTGGCAGGATCTCTGGCACACTGCAATGCTGACTCCAGGCCTTGCCTTGGTGAAATTTGCTGAGCAGTGACCTATCTGGACCTATCTGGGAAGTTGGTATTCTTCCCCCTCCTTTCTTTCATAACCTCAGGAAAAGTAATAACAAAGTAAAAAATGACTTTCTTGACTTCTAGTGGACTGATACTCCAATTTGTCCCGACAAACTGGATTTGTCAGCAGACATGAGTGAACTGTGCCTTAATTTTAGTCTATAAAAGAGCTAGTCATGATAAGAAAGATACTGGTTTGCTGTAAAATATAGTATATGTGGATGTTCAATTACCAAATAAAACAATTAACTAAACCAGGCATCTGGCTCATGAGAAAAACGTCACCCGTTCCTTGTGTCCTCTTCCTGAGAGCGGGACAGTAAGCGCCTTGTTAATCTCGCTTGTTTTCCTCCCCTTAGTGCTTTCGTTAAATGCACTGGTGGTGGCTGTTTTCTAGTATTCTCAGTGCGATGTTGGCCATTGTCCTTACCGTAGTTTCTTCTGTTACTGGCTACTTTTTGTTAAGAAAAGGAATCATTATGAAAAACTTAGTATAAATAAGCAAAATTGAACCAAAAATGTATCCCCAATCCCATTCTACTTCACTGGGGCCTTTATCAGTAAACAACACAGAAGGTGTGGCTCACTCACACTCTGCTTTGGGCTATGGCCTTTGATCACCATAATCACCCTAACCCCCTGTTCCCAAATGAGTACGCTGAAGCCTGGCGAGTTTGGGGAACGTCCTCAGCTGGTAAGCCAGGAAAGCAGGACTTGTCAGCATAACCCAGACAAGCACTGCAGGGCTGGACCAGACTCGGGATTGAAGGTTGGTGGTCAGGAAAGATCACTGAAAGGAATTGCAAGAGGACAACAGTTAATAATTTATGCTAAATATGACCTTTGCCACTGGGAAGAGCAATCAAGAGGCCACACCCTTCCCAGTGTCCCCACACAAGGTCATGGCCTTAGGCAGAGTCCCTAACACTTTGCCGCTGTCTCCATTTGAACATTTCTCAAAAGTGCTGCTTTTTCTCTATGACTGCTGACTTATGGGGAAATCCTACCTTTCCCCTGCAGAAACCACATCTACCTCTTGCCCTCGCAGAATATTTTCCATTACTGTTTTTAGTTCCAAAGCATGTCCTGGTGTGGGGATGGTGAAGGGAGGCTTTATTCAGACACTGAAGGGTGCCCTGTAGCCACCTGCAGACACCACAGCCAACTGTGGTGTCTATGATCCAAGGGGATGACACTTTTTTGAAAGTGTGAGTGTTACAGAACAGACCTGGGAGGTGAACGATATGCTATTACCGAACGGACCCACCCTTGTGCTCTGGGGGTCCCCCACCCCGTACTAGGTTCGCCTTGCCTGCCGCCAGGGAAAGATGTCTCTCAATGCCAGAGATTGGTGAAAAGGAAAGGGATTATTTATTTAAAGAGTTATACAAACTTAAAAGTAATGACTTAGTGTCTTCATTGAGACCCCAAATTCCTTTAGAATACCCACAAACACACAGTCCTTCCTTCTCCCTCTGCCCAGTCTGGGGTACTGTATCTCAGAAACAGAAATAGAAATCCATGGTTCTTCTCTGCCCAAGCTGTGTGTTCCCAAAAAGACGGCGCATGGCTGCCACAACTGGGTTTAAATCCCAGCACCAATCTTCCTCTGGCGCACCATTTCTGACTCCTCTCACAATTGGCCACAGCTGCCAGCATTACCATATTTTTCCAGCTTTACTGGGTTGCCATAGTAAGTCTGGGCAGGCATGGCCCCATGGCATGGAGCCAATCATCTCCAAGCCCTCACGCAGGCTCTGTAACCAGGGGGAGTTGTCTCCCAGTTACATCATGGGTTGAAGTCACTCCAATCTCCCTGGCTCAAAGCATGGCCACAGCTGTTTAACATATCTATGAAACAAGTTAAAGGCTATAGATATGTTAAACGACCATTCTAGAGGTCATCTGCAAAACTGTTGCTATTCAAAACAACTCTCAATGGCCCTGGTCTGTGCATCCCATCCCGCAGTTCAGACTTGTAGGCATGAGGACCTCATACATACATACATACATACATATATATATAAAATTTCTAATATTTCCTGGACATTGAGTTCTGGACCCTGTTACAAATCCCTATTTGCCTCCCACGCCCCGCGCCCCCCACCCCCGAGCTGCACCCTGTTACATTAGTGCTATTTTCTTTTTTTGTGTGTTCCTTTTATAGGGGCATCTCCCCTCTGTAGTCAGAGACATCCTTGTCTCACAGACAATCAGGATTTTAACAACAGAAATGCAAAGAAGCAGAGTCAACCTTCAGTATTGGACATCCTAAATAGAATTCCTGAGTCCATTTGGTCCTGAAAACCAAGCTTTAAAGAGAGAGAAAAAGATTTTCTAAATTATTGGGCTCAACTGAATCCTTCTTATAAGGTCAGTGCCACCAAGGAATAAACTGTCCATTGCCTAATGGAGTTGGAGGAAGAGGAGAGAAGAATTTTCCCCAAGACTGGGAGAGGGGCAGGGGGTTTCTGCAGGTGGCTGAGGGTGGCAGCCTGCTTGCACTCACATTGTGTTTGGCTGGTTTTAGAGAGGGTGGGCTCTGGAAAAATTTTTTCTTTTTTTAAAATTTATTTTAATTGTTGTACAGTTTTCTGTCTTTTACTCCCATCCCAGACCACTGCCGCAGCCCTCCCCACCTCCCTCCCATTTCCACCCCCGTAGTTTTTATCCATGTGTCCTTTATACTTGTTCCTGTGGAAAATTTCCATGGGCAGCCTTGGAATAAAGGGCAGTAGTAGGTCACACATCTTGAAATGACCAAAGTTATGGCAAACGCAGATGGCCCGTAAGACCCCAGGACCCTTGCACAACCATGGGGTAGGAGGAGTGGTTTCTTGGAAGAAGAGAGTAGATTTTGCATAGGTGGTGTTCATATCAGATTTATTTTAAGAAGAATAAAGGGATATGAGTGATCTTAACAGTGTGAGAGAGTAATTAATTCCAAAGACAGGGTTAAAGCCATGAATGAATCTAAAAGGGGCTAATTTGTTCCCAGAATATGGAAGGAAATGACAGAGGGTTGATGAAATCTGAAGAATTTAAGTTTACAGTTTCTCAGTAAGTTAGTCATATGATTCCACTGAACTCTTACTTCTGGTCCTAGTCATGCACTAACAAGGATCAAGGCTGACAAACAAAAAAGAAAATGCCAGATTCTCTATAATGGGTTAGGACCTTTTTGCTGCATCAGACATTTGTACTTAGCTTTGGGTTCCTTTGTCCTGGATGATAAACTCTTTTCCCAAGCCTGACTCTCCTCCACATTGAGTTCTCTGTACCTTCCTGTGGCAAAGGGAACTGTCTTTGGCGGATGCCCCACAGTTAGTATAGTGAAGTGTTCGGTGAACTCAGAGGGATCTAGAGAGTCTGGGCACAAATCCCATCCAGCATGTTCCAAGAGTATTTTATGAATGGTCAGAGCTTAGCACCAAAGGTCACTTGTACAGGTGGAGAACCACAGCCCTGTGAGTAGATGGCTTGGGTTGAATGCAGGTTGAAGTGTGGGGCCCCGTTGCCTCTCCTCAAGGCACCTTTGGGAAGTCTATAAGGTGCAGTATTGTTTGCAGGGGCTGGACAGGTAATACGCTGCTGCATTCAGGAGACACAGAACACTCTGCCTCTACGTGCTCAGAACTCACGGTGAAGACAATGGAGGATAGCCGGTGTGTCACACTTAAACTGTAGTACCAGTGGTTGGACATGCCTTGTACTGCCACAGTCTCCCAGGTTGTCACCACTGCCATCCTAAAAGTACCCGCTGCCATCATTCCCAACGGTTTTCTTTTTCTTTTCCAAGAGGTGACAAGAGAGCTTCCCATACTCATAGGCTCACTGGGAAGTAAGCTTAATTTTTTAAAAACTGTAACAAAATATACAGAACAATTTTTTTTAACCATTGTTACGCAGTGCACTCACAATGTGCAGCCCCCAGCACCATCCCTCTCCAGAACTTTTCATCGTCCCCAACTGAAACCCTGCACCCATTGACCGACTGCTCACTCCCCTCTCCTCCCACCCCCCTTCATTTCAATGTGATGAGGGCAGTATTTTTGGAATGAAAATGTTTATTTCTTGTTTGCTTTCTTGTATCCAATCCTCCCTTGACTCAGCTAGAGGTACTTATTGCTTTAGGAAGTGTCAGGATTATTAGAGGAGAAATGAAAAGAACAACAGTTAAATGTTCAGGCTTTAACTTCCAGAAGAGGATTTCTGAACTTCTGGCTTTCAGTAAAAAATAGGCTTTACAGAGAGAGACAAAATATCCTTCCAAATTCCAAAACCTTCTGAGAAGCTGAGGTGGGCACATATGAATAGAATGTCCTGACTCCAGATCATCTCATCTTCACTGCACACGTCTTTAGGAGATGAAAAATTAGCAAGCAGCATAACAACTGTTTTATAAAATACATAAAAATATTTATATAGCTATTATGGATGAGTATGAAGATTTCCATGTAACCTGGAAGACAGAACCAGGGCAGGACATTCAGGTGGCAGGTGGCAGAGCACTTATGCATTAAAATCACTTTTCTAAGTCTCTCTCCAGGGACTATGTGAGCAGAGACCGACTGACCTTGGATTTCATGGCAGGGTCATGCTCTGGCCGTACATGGCACATGACTTCAGGTTTCCTCCTTGCTGACACCCGGTGACCTGTTTCAAGTGCAGCCAGAATTACGGTGCTTCCCAAAGTGTGGCCATACCCATGGAGCAGTAGGTGAGTTTTTATAGTTTTCAGAGGATGGAATCAACCTGGCCATGAAATACTCATGGGAAGGGCCTGTGGGACTTTCTCTGAGCTTCTATACACAGCAAATAGCACAAACTTCAGGACAAACACAACAACAAACTTTAAAACTTCACAGCCCATAACAACTAGTCATCAGTCTATTGAAGAAAAATAAGGACCACTGAGTGATTTTTCTTCTAAGATTAAATTACTCAATTGAAAGAAATGTGCATCATTGTAATATTAAAACTTTTCTATTTTTCTTATTTTACCTTATTCTTTTAGCATTATAATATTTTTAAACATTTTGAGGGAGATAACTGGTGAGAGACTTTGATAGTTGCCATTGTTTCTAAGTGTACTAACTTTGCACAGCCAGAAAAACAAAATGCTGCTCTTTATTGGAAATCAGCTTCAGGCTACAGCTTTTAGGGGTGAGGAGAAGTAAATTTATTCTTAGTCTTATTTTCCAATATAGTATTCTTGCCAAGATAAGTGAGAATCTAATCAAACCTTCAGTTTGTCCAGTTTATGGAGGGGTAACTTAGATGTCACCAGGACAGAGCAACCAGATGAGTCCACCAGTTAGAACGTTCTGCAAAATAACTGGTTTTGCTGTTTCACTCTAGGGCTCAGTGTTCTCTACATGAAAGGCCCTCAGTGGGGTCTTGACTATTTAAGGCCTGTTGACTGCTAAGATCTTCCAGTAGTTTCTCAA
>PVKU01006793.1:0-36036 GCA_004027475.1 Anoura caudifer
AAAAAAAGAGGGATGTTAAGAATAGTATAGGAAATAAAGAAGCCAAAGCACTTATATGCACGATCCATGGACATGAACTAAGGGAGGAACAGCTTGAGGGAATGGGGGTACCGGGAGGAGGGGGGCAAAGGGAAATAATTGGGAGAACTAATTGCATAATCAATAAAATATATTAAAAAAGTAAAATGCTGATAAGAAGAAAAAAGTGAAAAGAAACAGGTAAAATGAATTTTAATAATATATTTTATTTCATCTGAAATATCCAAGATAGTCAAACTGGCTCCTTTGCCTGTGACATGCCTCTTTTTTCAAGTATTTTCTTACTTTTTGGCATACCAGAATGCTCCAGGCCCCTCAGCTCAGAGCTACAATGACCAGCCCTGCAACCAGCCATGTCTGTAACGAACCCTGATTCCTCCTAGTGGGGAATGATACTAGAGAGCAAGATCGCAGTGCAAAATATGCTTTTTACTAATGAAGCACACTTAATCTCAGGCCCTTTCAGCAGACAGCGCTGAATATACATACACATATGCATACACACCTATGAGTAACCACGCGTACCCTTATTTTAGAAATCATGACGAGGTCACACTGATATCTCTAATTCCAAGCCACTTTCACAGGGTTTCTTCTTCTTTCCCTCGATTAAATATTTTTCTTCCTCCAGAGTGAGAACCCTGGCTCTTAACATCAACACATTTAGTCATTTGCTCCATCATATAATGCACCTAAAGTAGTTTCAGGGTCACCTTGCCAATGCCGGTGCAGAAACAAACGTGCTAAAGAGAGTTCAAATTTGTCTGTGGTTTTCTTCACCACTACCTCCTGGAGCCAGGTTGTTACTGGCAGGAAGGTGGTAGCAGGGAGGAAGCAGGGGACTTGCGGCAGTGGAGAAGGTGTGACTTCACCACGGAAAGGGGAGGGCGGGGGTGAGGGGACTTCAGTGCCAGACACAGAGGGTGCCTTTCCGAGGCTGGAGGAGCTACATGAGCGGTGGCCCTGGGCCACCTGATGGCAGGTTCCCCTGCAGCCATCCTGGCAGCCAGGGCATGGGACAGAGAAGACAGATGGCCGGGATGGCTGGAATGGCCCCAAGTTGGGGGGCTACCATGTGGATGTGGCAGAAAGACAGAGGGTGAGGGCTCTGGGGTGCTCGCAAGAGAGTGGCTGACAGAATGCACCCCAGAGTCTGGGCTGCATGGGGAAGGAAGTGAAGCCCAGAGCGAGAAAGAGGACTGGCTGGAGCTGGTGCTGGGCTGAGAAGGGGTTCACTGAGGTGATTTCCGGTCACCGAGAATCCGACAGTCTAGGAATAGCTGGTGCGGGGGATGAGGAGGAGAGCCTTGTACTGAACTTGGTTGGAGGCAAGACGGGGGAGGTGCTGTAATTAGAGAAACCAAGGGTCTCTGTTTCCCCAGGGGCCAGAGGCTGAGAGAAGACCTAGGGGGCATAGGATGAAGCAGGAAGCTGTTTCGGGCACATTACTGCAATGAATGATCAGCAGCTAAGAGATGTGTCCAAAAAAATGTGATTTCATAAAAAGAAAAGGATCTTAGAGATGATCTCACCCGGACATTCACTTCACTTTCAAGGTCAAAAAGTGAAGGTCCAGAGCCATTAAGCAACTGTGCCCAGGGGGGTTGACATCCAGAAAGAAGCAAAATGTCTCACTGATTGGTTTGTTCCAGTGGTAGTCTTTGTTCTCCACCTGAGCTATTTTTTTTTTTTGGTGGGGGAGAAAGTAGATAAGAAAGCAGCCCCTATACTGAGCTTAGTCAGTGGCAGCTTCTTATTCCACAGGGTTGAGGAAATAAAAGTTGTTTGGAAAAACCCAGGTGTAGTTGCCTTACATGTTGGGCTGGGTAGACAGGATGAAGCCCCAGATTACGTCCTGGAACCCTGGGGCTGAGAAAGTGCCACTTTCTCTCCTGGTGCTTGGGACTACTGGGGGCCACGTGGTGACAGAGAAGCAGGAAGAGTGTCCTGGCCAGCTGGGCTCAGCTCCTCCACCCAGAGTTGGAAGTGCAGAGGCAGGAACGCAGCCTCACACATCACTGCATCCTCCCCAGTTCCTGAATCACAAACGCATTCTTTCTGATGGATGAATCTGCGGGAATAGCCCGAGTCTTAGCGTGGGAGTGTCGGCAGGAAGTCCACATTTTCAAGTGCCATCGTTTCTTCCCATATTCATATTCTTAGGGAGCTCCTTCTTCTGCCCCTTATTAATCAAGCATTACGCTGGCCATGTGGCATATACCTTGTCACCAGAGCTTGTCTGTTATCATTCTTATTAAAACGAAGCCTTCCTGAACCTGACTTCACAAGGAGGCTTGTTTCTCCGAGACCACATGACTCAGTGGCACACAGCCAACATGGCACGCCCTTAAAGGGGCAAGTCCATGCAGAACTGCTTTTTAGTTATTGGGGAGCAGCAAGGCGAGGCAAAGGGGACACAGACGTGGGACCTCAGCACGCATGAACAGAGGCGAGCTGTCCTCCGTGGGAATATCCCACTAAGAAATGGACAGAAACGTCACTGGTGGGAGGTAGGCTGACTAAACCTGGCCATGCCATTATGTAGTCCTTGACTATGTAGTCCTTGAGGTTTGAAGGACAGAGCAGGCTTTGCAACTTCGAAGGCAACCTGTGCAGAAGATGCCTAGTGTCTGTGCTCTGGAAACATCTCTGCTGCTCTAGGTGATGAAACCAGAACTAATGAGTCCGAGAACAGTCTGGAAAACTGGAGGTTAGCTGCTCTACTTCTGCAAAGTGGAGCCCTTGGTGTGGCATTTTGCCAAGAGCTGGGGTCAAATTTGGAGACGACACAACGAAACCAGTGGTCAGTGGTAGTTTCAGAGTGGCCAGGTACTAGGTCTCCAAAATTCTTGCACTTTTTGAAGGACAACAGAAAAAAACATCTAGAATTTTTGTTTTCAAGGAACCTCTAAGTCTACATAGAGTTCCTATATTTAGTGATCCATCAAAAACTTTTTAATGCCCGGGCTGGTGTGGCTCAGTGGATTGAGCTCCGGACTGCAAACTGAAAAGTCACTGGTTTGATTCCCAGTCAGGGCACATGCCTGGTTGCAGGCCAGGCCCCAGTTGGGGACTTGTGAGAGGCAACTGATCAGTGTATCTCTCATTCTCCCTCCCTTCCTTCCTCTCTAAATGAATAAATAAAATTTTATTTAAAAAACCCCAGCATAGTACTGGCATGAAAATGGGCACATAGATCAATGGAACAGAATACAGAGCCCAGAAATAAACTCACTCCTTTATAGTAATATTCAACAATATTCAACAGAGGAAGCAAGCATATACAATGGGCTAAAGAGAGTTTTTTCAATAAGTGATGTTGGGAAAATTGGACAGACAGATGCAGAAAAATGAAACTAGACCTTCTTACAGTACAAACAAGAATAAATTCAAAATGGATTAAAGATTTAAATGTTAGACCTGAAACCATAAAAATCATAGAAAAAAACATAGGCAGCAAAACATTGGACATTGTTCACAGCAACATTTTATTGCTGGGAGATATATCCCCCCAGGTAAGGGAAACAAGAAAAACAAATGTGACTACATCATAGTAAAACGTTTTTGCATAGCAAAGAAAAATATCAACAAAATAAAAAGAACCCACAGAATGGGAGAACATATTCGCTGATACATCTGATAAGGGATTAATATCCAAAACTTACAAAACTCAACACCAAAAAAACCAAACAACCCAATTAAAAAATGAGCAAAGGGCCTGGCTGGTGTGGCTCAGTGGATTGAGCGCAGGCTGTGAACCAAGGGTTGCCAGTTTGATTCCCAGTCAGGGCACATGCCAGGATTGCGGGCCAGGTCCCCAGTGGGGGCCACATGAGAGGCAGCCACACATTGATGTTTCTCTCTCTCTTTCTCCCTCTCTTCCCCTCTCTCTAAAAATAAATAAATAAAATCTTGAAAAAAATAAGCAAAGTGCCTGAATAGACACTTCTCTAAATCAGACATACAGATGGCCAACAGACATATGAAAAGATGCCGAAGGTCACTAATCATCAGATAAATGCAAAGAAAACCACAATGAGATATCACCTCACACCTGTGAGAATGGCTACCATCAATAAGTCAACAAATAACAAGTGTTGGTGAGGATGTGGAGAAAGGGGAACCTTTTTGCACTGTTGGTGGGAATGCAGACTGGTGCAGCCACTGTGGAAAGCAGTATGGAGTTTACTAAAGAAATTAAAAATGAATCTGTGTTCTGACCCAGCGATCCCACTTCTGGGAATATATCTGAAGGAACCCAAAGCACTAATTTGAAAGAACATAAGCACCCCTATGTTCATTGCAGCATTGTTTACAATCGCCAAGATACGGAGGCAGGCCAAGTGTCCGTCAGTAGATGAGTGGATAAAACAACTGTGGGACATTCATATAATGGTATTCAACTTGGCTGTAAAAAAGAAGAAAATTTTACCCTTTGAAACAGTATGGATGGACCTGGAGAGCATTATGCTAAGTGAAACAAGCCAGTCAGAAAAAGTCAAATACCACATGATTTTACTCATGTATGGAACCTAATGAACAAACTTAACTAACAAGGAAAACAGAGACAAACTCAGAAGAGCAGGATGACAGCTAAGGTGTGGGAGGGGAGGGGCGGAGGGATTGAGCATAGAGGAAGAGGGACTCATGGACGTGGACGATGGTGTGGGGATTATAAGGGGACTGCAGGGGAAAAAACACAAAAGTGAAAGACTAGCACAGCCTGTGTGAGTGGCGGGTGGGGGAAGGTGGGCAGCACACGGGAACTCTGTGCTATCTGTTCAATTATCTGCAAATCTAAAACTGCTCTCCAAATGAACTCCAGTAATTTTTTTAAAGACACAGATACTGGGATTGTAATAAAATCTGCATTGCCATGTGGTTCTAATTGCTGGCGCCCCGGGTCGTGGTGGTGGCTGAAAGAGTTTAAACGTGATAATGAAGAACTTCAGGAAGAAGGTGAAGTCAAACAGGAGGCCTGGCATGACCTGGAGTGACCGTTCTTCAACATGACCCCAGCACGCTGACAGGACAGGCTGGCGCTGCTTGTGAGGGGTATAAAGTGTCTGTTCAGGTAAGATTATTCAGTTTACCAATCAACGGGAACAACTGGTTACAGAGAAAGAATTTTAATCACTGGGTTTAAAAACTTACATAACCATGTTGAACACAATTTATGCAACATCAAATTCCAGGTAATACATGGGCTGTTTTCTGTACGTGGGAACGCCTCACCCTGAGCAAGCCGGGGCCCCCACCATCTGGCCCTGCCTCGCTAGGCAGCTCTGACACAGACGTTCTGAACACAGCACAAGCCCAGAATATGTTTGAAACAGAGTTTGATCTTTTAAAATTGATTTTCACATAATTTTAGAATGAATATCTATTGGCTAAAATGAGATATATCTGTGCTATGTAGTTCCATAAGCACACATTCAACTTCTGATAAAGTTTTTTTATTCATTATCACAAAACTCCATTTTGTGAAAAATAATTTAATGCCCGAGGTATGCGTCTTGAAGGCTTGAACACAGTGTGAGTACACAGTGCGAGTGCACAGTGCAAGGTCGATGCTCATGCACACATGACACAGCGTACCACGATGAGAGCGCCTACCAGCCACACCGCTCCCCTCGTTACAAAACGTGTCCAACCCAGAACATGCAGAGGTGGCGCCGGGGGCGCAGCCCAGGTGCCTATGGGTACGTGCACACGTGCAAGGACGGGTACACCACCATTGTGGCGCGGCCTCTCTTTGTGACAGGAAACCTGTTCCGGAGCCACGTCGGTGGCGTTGGCGTCGCATCTGCAGCAGGCTCTCGGCTGGTGTTCGTGCTTCTCTTTGGAGAGCATGGCACTGCATGTCCTGGCTTTTCTCTCTGCGCAAACAAGATATAAAAGTTGAGCTTACTTTGCGTTGCCATTTGTAAAGTGAGTAAGGATTTGGGTGGTTTTACAAAGAGTCAGTGAGGAGTAGTTGCTCCCCATCAAAACTAGAGTCGTCGTTGGAGGGCAGAGGCGAACCAAGCGTGGGCCCAGCCCCTCAGCGCCAGCGGTCCGCGGGCTCCATTTCAACTGCTCTGAGAAGCGGGGACTGCAGTTCATAAGCCGTCTGGAAGTCAAAGGCCTACGGCTCTGTTAGAGAAATGCCGGTTTGGATGTAACTGACTCTGTACACTGGGTTTAACTGGACCCCTAGTTACACGTCACAGCTTAACTAACGTGTTTCGGTTGTGGGATATGGTTTTAACCCCCAAAGACTTCTTGTAATATGTGTTGAATGAGGAAAAAGGACAAGTTCATCACTTACTGGTCTGTCAGGATAGAAGCCCTCTCTGATTTGACTTTATTTAAACCTCTCTTTGCATTGCTCTTCAGCTTCTGTTCCACTAGGTGGTTGGACTACCAGCCACCCCTTTGCAGAGGATCATTGCCTAAGGGAGGCACAGGTCTTACTGTTCTTGAAGGGCCCCGCACCTGGTGGGTTCTCCCTAGATACTGCTGGGTGAACGAGAACATCAGCCTGACAGTTTTCAAGCAACAGGTTGGAGAAGACAGCAGGGACCACACCTCGGGAGAACTGTGGATCCTGGTACACAGCTAGTCTACCCACATGACCCAGTGGTGTCCAGTCTCTGCCTGGACACATGTGAAGAGCACCCCTGCCCCCCATAGAGGCACCAGCACTGTCTGAAATGACAGCTTCCTCACTACGTGTCCACCTCCATTTCCTCCCTTTAAGGAAAGAACACGTAAGTCCCAGTGAGCAAGAATGATGTTGTAGGGATAAACATGAACTCCTGCTCACTCACTCTTCTAAAAAAGCAAACCACCCAGGGAGCTCAGTAGGGAACAATTGCTGTGCTACCACACCTGAGCCGCCCCGCAGCTGAATGCACAGCCCCAGTTGTCGGGTGGGTGGGCTTTTGCCTCCTTCAGCACCTGTGAGCTGTGTGTGCCTCAGGGCTGTTGGGTGGTGTGCAGCCTGAGGGTGCAAACTACTTTGGCTGTTCACCAGAGGAGAACAAACCCAAGAGGGCGAAACTGTAGACTGTGGAGCACCACCCCTCCACATCAGAGAATACATTTCAAAACCAGATAAAGCGCATGCTCACTGTGCCTGCGCTCCTCTCTCAGGCGTGTACCGGAGAAAAGAACAAACTCCAGAGGCCCCCATGGGACAGGCACGAGAGGGAAAGTGGCAATACAACCCCAGGATGTGTCTCCAAGGCCCCTTTTCTCAGACTTCCCAGCGAGCTGCCAGCAGCCTCTCCCGGGCTCCCTTCTTTCCCCCTTAACATTATTATGGTGTCAAAGCAGCCCCGTCTGGCTCTCCTGCTGCTGCTTCTCTCCGAAGCCCGTCCTTGTTTCTCTGTCCTGGCTTTGATAAATGTATTCTCAAAACAACAACAAAAAAACCCCAAGTAAAGTAAATCATTGGCATAGATGTGTATGTGAATACATTAGGGGAAATACCTGCATTCTTTCTTTATTCTTAGTCAGAACCAAGGTGGTTGCTTCTTGTGGGTCCAGGGAGAGGCTTTTGTCTCTTCCATTTAACTGTGACTAAAACACATAAACGCATCCTTGTTAACATTCCCACTTGGACAAGTGTGATTATGTAAAACATACATTGTTTGAATGTTTTTATTCATCATAATACTCTGACATCAAAAGAGAGACGGGTTACAAATAATTCAAAGAAAAGAAGGAAACTAATATTTATTGAATGCCTACCATATGCTAGACACTTTACATACAGTTTCATATCTAATTTTCTCAGCCAAACTTGTGATGTAGATATTATTTCCCCAATATTTTAGATGTGGAAACAGAGTCCCAAGGTGGCTAAGTAGTTCATGGAAAAATAGTAGGGGTGTCATTTTTTAGAAAGATTTTATTTATTCATTTTTAGAGAGTGGGGAAGGCAGGGAGAAAGAGAGAGAGAGAAACGTTCTTGTGTGGTTGCCTCTCGTGCACCCTATACCGTGGGCCTGGCTGGCAACCCAGGGATGTGCCCTGACTGCGAATCGAACTGGTGACCCTTCGGTTGGCAGGCCGGCACTCAGTCCACGGAGCCACACCAACCAGGGCAGGAGTGTCATTTTAACTCAAGACAGACCTCAAAGCTCATGGCCTTGTCACTATTACACTAGACCCCTATGTCCCTCAACACTGAACAGAGATGGCTGTGCCCTGCGAGGGTTCCTCCGCTAATGCAGTGGGACCCCGCTGCGTCACTGTCATTCACAGGGCAGCCTTCCGCCTGAGGAGGGCCAGTTGTGCACCCTATCCTCGGAGAATTAGCTATGTACCCAAACCTATTTTTACACATAAAAGAATCAAGGATTTCATAGCCACAAAGCTCCAGAGCACTAAAGGCTGGTGAGGTGCTTCTCCTCTGCGTTCCTTGCACCCTATTCTGCTATGTCACTGGCTGTTCTTGTGTTGAACTCCCCAGCCGAGCCTCCAACGTCCCTGAGGCAGGGTCAGTGTTTTGCTCCATGTCGTAGTCCTGACACCCAGTGGAGGGCCCGGCAGATAGCAGCTAGCTGCATGATCTGTTTAATGAGTGGGCAGGGGGATGGTAAAGCAGCCTGTCCTTATGTTCTGGGTACAGAATCACAAATTACCAATATCTGACCTCAGACTTCAGTGGTGTCGAACCCGAGGCAGAGCCAGCCTCCCCACCCACTTAATGTAGCCCCACTCCCAGCGGCGCTGACTGGGTGACACGGAGGGCTCTTGTGTTCTTCACTCTGTGGGAAGACATGCTAACTGGAAAAATCAGAGAGTCTGTGTGAGGGGGGGGGGGCGGTCAAGGGTGGATCAGGATATAGGGCCCAGAATAGACTTGTGCACAAATGGTCATTTAATTTCTAACAAAGGAGCCAAGAATATACAACGAGGAAAAGACTGTTTCTTCAATAAATGATATTGGGAAAACTACATATCCACGTGCAAAAGAACAAAACTGTACCCTCTCTTGTACCATTCACAATATTCAACTCGAAATGGACTGAAACCTAAATTTAAGACCTGAAGCTGTAAAACTCCTAGAAGAAAACGTAGGAGGTAAGCTCCTTGACATAGGTCTTGGCAATGATTTTTTGATTTGACACAAAAAGCAAAGACAACAAAAGAAAAGATAAAAAAGTGGAACCACATCAAACTAAAACGCTTTTGCACAGCAAAGAAAATCAACAACGAAATGAAAAGGCAGCCTGCTGAATGAGGGAAGATGTCTGCACACAGTGTGTTATTTAGCCAAAGAAAGAAGGAAATTCTGCCATCCGTGGCAGCCTGGGTGAACTTGGAAGACGCTATACAAAGTGAAATAAGCCGGACACAGAAAGACAAATACTACATGGTACCACCTATAATGTGGAACCTAAAAATGTCAAACTCCTGGAAACAGAGAGCAAAGTGGTGGTTGCCAGGGCTGGGAGGTGGGGCACAAAAGGGCAGGATGGTGACAGAGCACAAACTGTCAGTGACAAGCCGAGGCCTGAGGTTCTGATGTACACCATGGTGACTGCGGTTAGTCACACTGTGCTGTATAGTTGACATTTGCTAAGAGTAGATCTGACTGTGCTCTCACCAAAAGAAAAAAAAAAGGTAAATATGTGAGGTGAGTGATGTGATAATTAACACAATGGTGGGAATCCTTTCATAATGTATACATGTATCAAATCATCACACTGTACACTTTAAATACATTACCAAAAAGTTTTAATGAATTTCCCATGAGTGTGTTTAAAAAGTCCAGCAAATATATTACCTCACTCAGCCTTGGCTTTTCATTTTGGATTGATGAAGAGCTGGTATGCTCTGAATTTTTGGAAAAGGTAGACCGCTTTTGCACAAAGGTAGAAGTAAATCGTGCCCTCTCCTAGAAGGATTGAGTGCAGAGAGAATGTTTTTCAATTGATCCACTGCAGTTACTCTACTCAAAACTGACCCAATTCACCCAACAGTAAAATTCCCACCTCTGAAAGCAATTTCAGCACTAGAAAGCAGAGGGTATGATGTAGGTGCAGCAGCTAGGAGAAAGCCTAGAAAGGAGCTATCCAGGGGTCTTAAGCCTGGACCAGGCCTGACCCCTCAGCACCCAGCAACCCTGGACTAGCTCCAGCCACTGCTTATCCAGGCCGTTCCACCTCTTCCCTCTGGAAATCCAGACTCAGTCAAAACCCAGGCTTGCTATTCCAGAGCACAGAAGATCGGTGGGCCAAGGCTGAAAGCCCAGGACCTGGGAAGAGCTCTGAACTCAAGACTGAAAGACCCCCCACCCCAGTTCCCTTTCTGGTTTGGAGTAAACCTAATGCCCTGCCATGGGAGGCCCTTTCGACAGATGGCAGATGTAAGCAGCACAGTTTTCTTACCAGGGCATCTTCTGTGGACTTTAACTCTCGTATCAAATTATTTCTCTGATACTGTTCATTTCGCTGTTTCCTTGTCTGAGGTGGCTTCCTTTTTTTCTTCTTATCCATCTTCTTCTTCTGATTCAACTATCCCAGAAAGTACAGAGAACTAGTCACTGAGGAGCCCAGAGGACTCTCTTCACACAACACTCAGGACACAATGGCTAACCCAGTGTGTGGCCCTCACAGTGTTAAACTGTTGTTGGCTTGAAGAACAGACAGCTCAATCACCTCTGTGCCAGGGGCTGCTTCCCATTTAACACCTTGCAAATCCCACCACTGTCCATTTGCTGCCAAAGGGGCTCCCGTACCAATAACCAAGAACCCGTGCTTTGTAACGTGAAACCCGATTACTTATGGCAATAATGTCAGGTATAGCCAATACTGATCATTAGACATGTGGTTAAAAATTCAACTTGGTTGTTACTACAAGACGGCTTTAATAATTAAGCAAATGAAGCTCGGGACTAATTTTCTAGGCACCTATGGTGTGGTGAAGCTTAATGTGATGTTGCTGTAAATCCAGATGAAGAAATTGCAGGGTCCCATCTATGTGGCTGGCTCCTCCCGACCACTGTAATCTCACCCTACCACTGAGTCATTTCTTAATGCAAGTGGGAAAGCATGTGCACGATAAGCCACAAGAAATAGCTTGTTGTTTCTAAATGTCACCTTACATATCATCTATGTAAGAGAAAGTCTGGGAACAGATGAGGCAACAAAGTTACTTATATGAGAGCATAAAAAACTACCTAAGACTGCATGAATAAAGTTTCTTTAAAGAATATCGATCATTTTTTTAAAAATAAAAGAACTTTAACTTAAAATTTTAACTACAGTTTACACTCAATATCATTCTGTATTGTTTTGAAGTGTATGGCATAGTAGTTAGACAATCATAAGCTTTACAAAGGGCTCCCCTGGTATTTCCAGCACCCACCTGGCACCATACACAGTCATATCACTGACTGTATTCCCTACGCTGCACCTTACATCCCGTGAACTGTTCAGTAACTACCTGTCTGTACTTCTCAATCCCTTCACTGTTTCCACCCAGCCCCCTAATTACCCTCCCCTCTGGCAAGCAAGCATGGGTCCTTTTTAACAACCTCTATCTTTTGCTATGGTTTTCATTTTTAGTTAAACTTTTTTTTTCATTTTTTATTTAACTTTGGAATAAATATGGAGTCTTCACATCCCCCCCCTAGATTTTTTTTAAAAATCTAGGGGGGGGATGTGAAGACTCCATATTTATTAAACAAAAGTTATAAAGGACCAAGCAAAAGATTCCATAACCAGTTAAAATGCTATTGCTCTATTTTCTGCAGATCTTAGGATAGCTGGAAAATTCCACCAAATTACCCAGCAGTGTCATGGTGTTTTAAGGCTGCTATTTCCTGGGTATAAGACTCTGTCTACTCTCACCTCATCTGCTATGTTCAGGAGGTGAACAGGGAGGCCATCTGAGAGGGAACTGTCAGAACCACTGGTGCTGTTTTTGAAAGGAGAGAAGAAAGGGAAATGCCTGTTATTGATACCTGGAAGCAGGCCATTTACCAGACCAGGTGCATGGGGCTAGGATATCCAGGCTGCTATTTGCCCACATTGTCTGTGTTTCAATGACTGAGAATCTTTGACAAGCATATTCATTCATTCATTCATTCATTCATTCATTCATTCTGAACGTCTACTGCATGCCAGGTAGTGTATCAGGCACAGGAAACAGATGGACATAGAGTCCCTGCCCCAAAGCATTTGCAATCCATGTGGCAAAAAACAAACAAACAAAAAACCCAACCAACAAACAAAAAAACCCAACCAACCAGCCAGGTGGGCAAAGCTGCCCTTGGCAGCGACTGTGAGAGGCTGTAGGACTGTTGACGGATGGCCCTGGAGAACACCAGGGGCCGTGATCTGTTTGAAAGCAGGGGCTCTGCCACAGTGGTTCCTGTCTGGCTAGTGTCAGTTCAGAGCGAAGACCCTACCAGGTCCTCTTTAAAATAATGTGTTCAATATACAAATACATACACTTAGTACAAAGAATCTATAGGTCAGAGACTAGGAATGTTACTTTTATTACCCCGATTCTCCCTTTAGAAGTTTTGGATGGGCCACTCTGCCCATGGTGGAACAGCCTGCTCTCTGTCTCGCTGCTTCACAAATAAACTCACTTTCACTTAAACTCTAAAAAACAGTTTTGGCTCTATGTGTAGACTGATCTAAAGTCTCCCCCCACCAACTGTGCCTGCCCCCTTTTCTTCAAGGGCCAGGATAAACAAGGTCTCAGATAACAGATTCTTTCTTCTCCTACCACGTGTCACATTATGTTTCCCCCATTCCTGGGGCGTGGTAGGCCAGAATGGAGACCTGTGCTCTGTGACACTCTCCGTACACAAAAACGTCTTAGGCACAAAACTCAAATCTGGGAAAAGGCAGCATTTCAAACCACTGTTTTGCTCAGCTTTCATTCTGTTTGTGACCCCCACCCCTCCCCGCCAGTGCACAGTGAGCAGCCGCACAGCCAGGCAGCAGGAAGAAAGCCCTCACTCTTTGATCTAAGCCCAGTTCCCTGTTCTCACAAGGCTTTTCCAGTCCAAGGATCGGCTTTTAAGGCCACTGGATAATAGTCTCTGAAGTCCCTTTTAGAGATAACAGAGAACTTCAACAAATGGGATCAAAGCATTAGATGCAGGATGCCCCAGAAATGCTGAAAACGGTACAGGCACGCACACGGCGAAGACTGTAGCTGGGTGTGTGTGCTCACTCTGCTTCCCTGCGTCACGGTGAGAGGAGAAAGGTGGCACCCCGAGGGGGCTCATGGAAGCCGGCTTCCTAGTGCAGAAGCTGACAAACGGTTCAATCATTTTTATTCCCGGCAGAAGGCCTCCATGCCCAGCCCAGAAACCTCTGACTGAGGGCATCGGGTTCAGGCTTGAGGCACTTTGGTGGGGAAGCTGGAGTAGAAGGTGTTCTTGCACATATGTGAGATACTGCCCACCTGGGGGCTTCCGAAATAGCTCTGGAGACTACGAGGGTGGGGCTGAGATCCTACACACTTAACATTTACTGAGCTTTCCCTATGTGCCAGGTACTGCTGCAGATGCATGAGACACAGAGGTGAGCAAAATAAAGATCTCTGACCTTGTGGAACCTACATCCTAGTAAGAGAATAAAGATAACAGATAACAGGCACAATAAAGTTGTAAATGGTACAGAATGACAGAGGTGATAAAATGCTGCGGGGAAAAAATCAGAGCACCTAGGGGGATGGGGCATGGCAGGAGGGGAGGGCAGGGGAGCCAGCTGCAGCAGTATCAGAGTGATGAAGGTAGGCATGTGGAACGTGTTGACAATGAAGCAGAGACATGAAGGAGTTAGCCATGTGGACATTCAGGGGAAGAGTATTCCAGGAACTGCCAGTACAAAGGTCCTGAGGCAGAAGAGGGTTTGGCAAGTGTAAGGAAGAGTGAGGAGGCTGGCGTGGCTGTAGCGGAGTATGAGAGGGTGGGTGCAGAGGACATAGAGGTGTCAGGGGGCTAGATCCTAAAACCCTGTAGCCATTCATTGTAGGTCCTAGACTTTCTGTCTGAGTGAACTGGGAGAGCCATTAAGGTGTTTTATTTTTTTAATTATATTTTATTGATTATGCTATTACAGTTGTCCCATTTCTCCCCCATCATTCCCCTCCGCCCTGCACACCCCCTCCCACCCACATTCCCCCCTTAAGTTCATGTGCATGTTTCATAAGTTCTTTAGCTTCTGCTTTCCCCACACTATTCTTGCTCACCCCCTGTCTATTTTCTACCCATCATCAATGCTATTTATTCTCTGTACCTTTTCTCCCTCTCTCCTCCTCCCACTCCCCTGTTGCAAATCCTCCATGTGATCTCCATTTCTATGTTCCTGCTCCTGGTCTAGCTGTTGGCTTAGTTTGCTTTTGTTTTAGGTGTGGTTGTTAACATCTGTGAGTTTGCTGTCTTTTTACTGTCATATTTTTTATCTTCTTTTTCTTAGATAAGTCCTTTTAACATTTCATATAATAAGGGCTTGGTGATGACAAACTCCTGAACTTGACCTTATCTGAGAGGTGCTTTATCTTCCCTTCCACTCTAAATTACAGCTTTGCTAGATAGAGCAATCTTGGGTGTAGGTCCTTGACTTTCATGACTTGGAATACTTCTTTCCAGTCCCTTCTTGCCTGCAAGTTTTCTTTTGAGAAATCAGCTGATTGTTTTATGGGAATGCCTTTATAGGTTACTATCTCCTTTTCTCTGGCTGCTTTTAAGATTCTCCCTTTATCTTTAATCTTGGCTAATGGAATTATGATGTGCCTTGGTGTGTTCCTCCTTGGGCCCAACTTCTTTGGGACTCTCTGAGCTTCCTGGACTTCCTGGAAGTCTATTTCCTTTGCCACATTGGGGAAGTTCTCCTTTATTATTTGTTCAAATAAGTTTTCCACTTGTTGCTCTTCCTTTTCCCCTTCCGGTACCCCTATAATTCGAATGTTGTGACATTTAAAGCTGTCCTGGAGGTTCCTAAGCCTCTCCTCATTTTTTTGAATTCTTGTTTCTTCATTCTTTTCTGCTTGGTTGTTTCTTTCTTCCTTTTGGTCCACTCCATTGATTTGAGTCCCAGTTTTCCTCCCATCACTATTGGCTCCCTGTGCATTTTTCTTCATTTCACTTATTGTAGCCTTCATTTGTTACTCTAATTTGCAACCAAAATCAACCAATTCTGCAAGCTTCCTAATCAGCAGAGCTTTGAACTGTGCTTCTGATAGGTTGGCTACCAGTGCTATGAGCTCTGCATCTGACAGGTTGACCACCTCCTGGTCGCTCAGATGAATTAGCTCCGGGCCCTGGTCTGCTCTCCCTTTTGAGTCATCCTTGGTTTTGTTTTTTTTGTTTTTGTCTGGTCGCAGCTGTTATGTAGTGAGGGGCGGAGCCTTAGGCGTTCACCAGGGCCGGGCAGTCCAGTTGCTGGGTTATGATGCTGGATGTGGGGGTGGGTCCGAGATGAAACAATGGTGCTTGCTCCACTCTCTGCCAGATTTCAGTCACTTCCACCGCTTCCCCCAAGCAAACTGGACCCCTCTGGTGCGTGGGCCTGCGCACGCTCCAGGACCCCATGGGTCTCCCCAACAAACTCTCCTGTGAGGCTGGGACTCCCTCCTGGCACCTCAGCCCCTACAAGTATTTTCAATGGGTGCTTTTAGGCTTCACTTCCTGGTGCTGGGGCCCTGTGTCGAGCAGTCTGTCTTGCTGCCTGTTTTTGCCTGGTTTATCTGTGCGCGAATGTGTGTCTGCAGTCCGATTGGCCGCCTGTGTGCCTGGAGTGACTGTGCTCCCAGGACCACCACCGGCTTATCCCACCTCGATCCGACTCTGCCAGCCTCGGACTTTGTCGGTTGCTGACTCCGACCCTCTTACCGGTTTGAGTGAATCGTTGTCGGACTCCTGCACAATTCAATTTTCTCTCTGTCCTGGTTGGGTTTTCTTTTTTTTTAGTTCTATATTTTTGTTGTCCTTAATCTTGGTTGTGAGAGGAGGCACAGCGTGTCTAGCTACGCCTCCATCTTGGCCAGAAGTCCATTAAGGTGTTTTAAACAGGAATGGTTTTAAATAGAGGAATGACATGATCTGATTTTTTCAAAAGATTTTATCTTTATTTATTTTTGGAGAGAGAGGAAGGGAGGGAGAAAGGGAGAGAAGCATCGATGTGTGAGAGATACATTAGTCAGTTGCCTCTCATACACCTCCAAGTGGGGCCCTGGCCCACAACCCAGGCATGTGCCCTAATTGGGAATCAAACAAGTGACCTCCGGATTCGCAGGTCAGTGCTCAGTCCACTGAAACACACCAGCCAGTGCTGATTTGCTTTAAAAATAATCACTCTCCTAATATATATATATATATATATATATATATTTTTTTTTTTTTTTTTGGCCTGGTTGATCCCTTCTTGGTCGTAGTTGCTGGCTCCTCCCCATTCCTTTGACCTTTTAAAGCTGTGGAACCAGCCCTGGCCTGCATGGCTCAGTTGGTTGGGCATGAGGCACAAGGTCACTGGTTCGATTCCCAATTAGGACATGTGCCTGGGTTGCAGGCCTAGTCCCCAGTTGAGGCGCATGAGGTGTTTCTCTCTCATATTGATGTTTTTCTCCCTTTCTTTCTCCCTCCTTTCCCCTCTCTCTAAAAAAAATAAATAAAATCTTTAAAAACAAAAGCTGTGACACCAGCTCAGACTTGGACCGCTTCACCCTCTCTGCACTCACTCCCCCGGGATCCCACCCAGTCTTAGAGTTTACATGTCTATCCAGTGATGACTCCGTTAGACCTCTCTACTGAATTCAACTCTTCAGCCAACTGCCCACTCCCCATCTCCATCTGGACGTCTAACAGACATCTCAAGCTGGACACGCCCAGTGCCAGGTTCCTGGTCTCCACCACCCCACTGACCTTCTCCGTCTCAGTTAAAGGCAACCCCACCCAGCCAACCATGGAGTCATTCTCTCTTTCTCTTGTGCCCCCTCTCCAATCCAGAAGCAAATCCTAATGTTTGAAACTTCAAAATATATCTCAAATGCCACTAATTCACACACCACCAACCACCGCTCCTCTGGTCTAAGCCACCTTCACCTTGCACTTGTATCACTGAAGGAGCCCCCTAGAGAGGGTCCTGCTTAGACAAGTCCTCTTTACAATCCGTTGCCACACAGCAGCCAGAGCACTGCTGCCAAAAGTAAAGCCTGCGCAGATCAGGGCACTTCTCTACTTAAAATCTCCCAAAGGCTTCCCATCCCCCATGGGATAAAACACAAAAGCTTTTACAAGGCTCTGTACCGACTGCCTCCCATCTCCCCAACCCCTTCGGGTGCCTACAATGGGGTCAAAGAGCAGGCAGGCAACACAGAGTTGTCCCAGGAGCAAAGCGTATTCGTAAGTGCCATGATATACTCAGTATTTTGCACCTGAGGCTCTAAACCAACAAAACAACAAACAAACAAATTAAAAAAAAATAGAGCTTCTCTGTTTTTTCTTTGAAGTGAAGTTTGTTACCTGGATTCAATGTCAGACAAGGAGATGTCATTCCAACTTTCTCCTAAATCCACATCTTGTCCAAGTTCATTGAATTTCTTATGGATTTCCTGTTGTAAGAGGTCCTTTAGCTCTGCTAGACACTGCAAGAACTGTGGAAATAAAACAAGAATTATTCTGACTATTCATTTACTTATTCATCAAATACTAAGTATGCACTAAAAGGCACTTGGCTGCCGAGGACACGAGGAGAGGAAGCTGTAAGTCTGCCACCGAGGACGTGTTACCAGATACACTGCGTGAGCTGCGGGAGCACACAGAACTGTTTTTAGGACGGAACACCCATAAGCACTGCTTTAGCCACGTTTCCATGGCTGTAGCCAGTAAGACACTTCTTGGCTATAAATGCAAAGGTTTGGCTTGTTTGTTTATTTAGGAGTAATAAGGAAGGAAAAGTTAGAACAGCACTGTTCAGATTTTGGCCTATTGCAAATATGATTCAACAGGTCATGCTGTGGCCAAATTCCCTGTTAAACATTCTTTATTGCACAGTTGCCCTCAGAGGGGGTGCTCACATGTGTTCCCAGGGCTGACATTTCAGAGGGGGTCTGAGAGATCAGTTAGAGACTGTGAGTACAGACTCATTTTTTAAGAAGCTGAGTGATGCAGGAAAACAAATAAACCGCAGAGGAAACGAGGCCAAAGGAAACTTCTGTGACTTGGGATTGAAGCAACTTGAGAACATTTGCAGTTGAAGAGGAAAAAACTGAAGACACAGAAAAAAAAGGGAGGTTATTAATGAGGCAAGACCTCAGGGGGGCCGTCGGGGAGGCTAGCAAATACACAGTTTGTTTTGGAGAAGACAAGTGACAGCTGTTTTCCGAAACAGGAGAAAGGGAAGTAAGAACAGGAGCTGCCTGCCTTGGTGCACCCGGAAGTGAAGGACAGGTGCGCTGAAGGGACTGGCAGGACGGCTTCCGTCTGCTCAGTGAACTGAAGCCTTACCATTTGCTGAGAGAGGGCGGGCTGGGCCTTTCTTTTTTCCTTTCATTATAAAAATTTCAGAAAAATGTTAAGAAGAAATACAGATCACCTGAAATCCCACTGAGTTGAATGTGGACCCATGTGAAACTGGTCACAGTAGCTGCACCACCACATTTCTTGCTTTCTTTTCTTTTCTTTTTTTTAACTGATCAGAAATCAAACCCGTGTCCTTTGGGTCCATGGGACAACACTCCAACCTACTGAGCTACACTGGCCAGGGCACTATATTTGTGCAAACTCCATTTTTACCTTGGCTCGGTCAGGATCACAGAAATCCAGAAGGGTGTCACAGATGTGATAACCTAGGGACTTCAGATCCTCAGTGGTAAAATGAGTGTCTCTTTTATTGCCTGGAAAAAAAATCCATAAATATTTCTTATTAAATCTTAAAGAGCAATTGCAAATCTAATTTATAAATGTCTCCTTAAAAACACCACCTCTGATTCTAGTTTTAGTTTGATTCTGAAGAATCTTTGACAATGAAAAAGTTCACAATCATGAAGGCTATAATTATGAAGTTATAATTACCATGATGATAAAGTTTTATCTTGTGGTAGGCACTATGCCAAGTACTTTACATGCACTATCTCATTAAGTAGTACCTATAACGCAGGTGCTCTGCTGACAGTTAAAGAAAAATGAGGTTCAAAGAGTTAAGTCATTTACCTGGGTCATGCAACTTGGAAACCAAGCTGCAATTCAAACCCAGATCTGCCTGATTCTAAGTCCTTAGCAGCCACTATGCTACATGCTCCGTCAAATATTATATTTCACACTCATATTTTGGATACTCAAATTTGGCATGAGGCACAGATAAGAAAATTCTTTAGATCAATTCTCTCTGCAACATTTAAAGGGAATGACTCTCCCCAAAGCTCTGCATAGCTCCCCTGGCCACGCTGGCCCATGATGCACAGAAGGGAGCTCACCCAGGGTGGACCCGCCAAAGGTAGACTCCATGGTGTAGCTGTTCAGGATTCCCATCCGCCACATCACAACGCGTCCCGTTCCTTCTTTGCACTTTTGGACCTTAAAATTACAACTATGAAAAGAGAACTAAACAGAAATCCAAGTCCTCTGTTAATCATAACCTGGCAAATGATTAAGCTGATTCATTAATGTGACACAAGAATGGTTCCCTTGGGATCTATATATTATTTCCTAAAGTATGTTCCATAAAATACTAACTTTAAGGGATGTTAATAGATATTACAGAGGAAAGCATGAGTTCTGTGGTCAAGTTCATCAGGGAGATAAAGTGTTAACAAATTGAACAGGCTTCTTCTGCAGCACTTCCCAGAATAGCTAAGTTATTGTGGACTGTGATCCTCCAAAGGGGAGGGAGTATATTATTTTTCATTGGCCACGAACCCTTCCTTCCCATCCCCACCTTCCTCAGGGACATTTTGTAGGACTAGTGTTCCTTGAATGCCTGTTTGGGAACACTGGCCAAATTTGGCATTCAAGGCAATGGACAGCCTAAGACTTTTCTTTTTTAAAAAGTTTTTTATTTAGCCCTGGTTGGTATGGCTTAGTGGACTGAGCGTCAGCCTGCGAACCGAAAGGTCACCGGTTCGATTCCCAGTCAGGGCACATGCCTGGGTTGTGGGCCAGGTCCCCAGCTGGGGGTGTGCAAGAGGCAATAGGTATCACTCGCACATCGATGTATCTCTCCCTCTCTTTCTCCCTCCCTTCTGAAAGAGAAGGAGAGAAACATCACTGTGTGAGAAAAACATCAATGGCTGCCTCTCACACAGGCCCCAACCAGGGACCCCCCTGCCACCCGCTGCACAACCGAAGCTTGTGCCCTGACCAGGGACCAGTGACCTTTCTCTTTGTGGGATTAAGTCCAACCAACTATGCCACACCGGTCAGAACTGTCAGACTTATTTTCTAGCACTCCCCAATTTGAACCCTCGGACCTAGTTGGCTTTATCCTCTATATATGATTTGTGTATGCCTCAGCCTTATAGTCTCTGCCTCTAGCTCCCTCGCTCCCTTTTGCCAACGTTCTCAGCTCGGAGTTTGATGTCCTCCATTGTCTTCTATGACCACCCCAATTCTCTCTCCTCTCTTGGAAGCTGTAATGTATGCTTGGCACCTGCCCCGACCTACCCTAGCCATCCTGCTGAAGATGCTTTACATTTGGGAGACCCCTCACTACCTAGGGGTTTCTAACTTGTGCTTCTCTAGAGGCCAGGGGTTCTGCTGAGGAGCCTGGGGGTGCTGCTGTCCAAGGACCGGAGGAGGCAGTAGAAGGGGCTTGGTTTCAAGCCTTCTACTCCTCTTCACCAATGCAGCTCTGCTTTTCATTGTGTTAGATATTGGGTTCTGGATGTGATTTCATTTGAAGAACGAGATCCCTGGCAAAAATGGGCAAGAATATTAAAAAAAAAAGAAAGGAATGAAGGAAGGGAAGAAGAAAGGAAGAAAAGCTTCCTTTTTTCTTTTTTACAATAAGAGTAGCAGATA
This sequence comes from Anoura caudifer, assembly GCA_004027475.1. Lineage (NCBI taxonomy): Eukaryota > Metazoa > Chordata > Mammalia > Chiroptera > Phyllostomidae > Anoura > Anoura caudifer. Next base: position 21,017 of record PVKU01006793.1, read on the forward strand.
CAAAACATTTGTCTTAAACATCTTATATGAGAAAATTCGTACTATCATTCAAATACTTTCCTAAATCCAACCTAATTTCTTCTAACGCTAGTTACATTGTGTGGATGTATTTATGGTGCTGAACCAATGCAGATACTCTGTATATGCCCAGCTGTCCCAGAGCTGGTACTCAGCTGACTATTACAGACTCCTGCTGTTTGCACTAGCCCCTTAGTAGCTTCATTATTTGTGATCTTGCATGACATTAACTTTTCTGTAGAGGCTCATGTAACATTAACATTTTGTTTGTCCTTCAGTCCCTGCTTCCACTGCAAATCACAGGATTCAAGATGATAGATAACTCCATTAATAAGAGTTTGAACTGTTCCCAGGGAAAGCAGCCACAGCAATTTTTAAAAATCACCTTTATTGAGATATAATTCATATACCATAAAATCCACACATTTAAAGTACACAGTTCAATGGTTTAAGTATATTCACAGGGATGTAATATAAGTTTGGAACATTTTCAAAACCCCCAAAGAAACCCAGGGCCCATGAGCAGCCACTGCCCACGCCACCCTGCCCGCACCCTGGGCCACCACTGAACTGCTTTCTGTCTCTACAGCATTTCATAGAATGGAATCATGCAACGTGGCCTTTGTGTCTTGTCTTTCACTTAGCATCATGCTTTCGAGTTTCCTTCATGTGCTAGCATGTCAGTAGTTAAGCCAAACAACATTCCATCGTGTGGATGCACTGCATTTTACTTACCTGTTCACCAGCTGCTGGACATAGAATAAATTCTTGAAGTCAGGTTGTTGGGATTTACCCAAGATGATAAAAAGAGATACAAAGTGCCGAATCAAACACTACATATAAGAAGCAGAGAGCTCCCTTCTCCCTTAGTTGATGGACAGAAAGTGACCTCACATGCTTACCTTTTCTGGTGCATTTTTGCTTAACATTAAAGGGAAGACTCGCTCGTGAAGCCAGTACTTGGGATTGCTGTTGTTACAGCCGTACAGGAAGATATTATTCTTACGGCTGTGGCCGTGGAAATCACAGTACAAGAGAACCTCCCTTTCTTCAAGAAGCCTATTGAGGGGGGCAAACAAAGGACTCAGTGGACATCCAAATGCATGCAGATAGTCAAGGACTATGTGGAGTCTCTTTAAGTGTGTCTGTTGATACCTTCCCCTCTAAGAAAATTTCAGCTCCCAATGGCCTTCAAAGGACCCTACCTCCATCCTCAGCCACTCCTGATATGGAAAGGGGTGGGGGGTAGGCCTTGTGTAAGTTGACAAGGAAGTGGAGAAAATCTGTTGAAAGTAACCCCACCCTGGGGTAGACCAGTGGAAAGTGGGGAGAGGTAGAGAGGCTGTAATTGCAGGAGTAAAAAGAACCGAAGAAAGCCTTGGTTCCTCACTTTCTGGGGCTGATTCTGATAAGGCTCAGATCTTCCTGGTTTCCTGATCACCCAGGGTACCTATTCAATCTTCCAAACAAGGTCACCTTCTCCACAATGAGAGGATGAAGAGTATGATAATATGCCACCCATTAACACTCCTGGGTACCATGCTAAACAGATTATATGGATTACCTCATTTAATCCTCACAGTAACCATCCAAGGCAGCTGTTATTATCCCCATTCTACAGATGAGAAAGCTGAAGTGGAGAGGTTAAGTGACTTCCAAGGTCACAGGACCAGCCAATAATTAAACCAGGTCTCAAAACCAGGCTTGTCTGACTCTCAAACATATGCCCTTAACCATTTTGCTACCAGCCCAACATGACTCCACCCTTTCACATAGATATGGTTAGAAGGTGTGTGCATTGACATATTCTTACATGCTGGAGTTTCATTTCCAATGAAATGGAAGCTCTTTTAAGTTAGGTGCTATTACATCATAGCCTTCAACGGCTTTTATACAGGCTTGATAAATGCTAACTGATTTATTATTCCTTCTTCAATGATGGGCAATATAGGATGGTAACAAGAAACTCAGACTCCAGTCCTGGCCAGGTGGCTCAGTTGGTTAGAGCATCAACCCAATACTGAAAGGTTGTGGGTTTGATCCCTGGTCAGGGCACATACGAGGATCGACCAGTGAATGCATAAATAAGTGGAATAGAAATCGACGTTTCTCTCCCTCTTCCTCTCAAATCAATCCACCCCCCCCCAAAAAAAAAAGCACAGACTCTGGAATCAGAGAGCCAGTGTTTAAATATCTACTCAGTCACTTACCAGGCTAGGCCTTGGGCAAGTTACTTAAACTTTCTGGGCCTTAATTTCCTCATCATATAAAAAACAATGGGGACATTGATTCTGCTTACCCCAGGGGGTTAATGTGAAGATTAAATGGGTTGAAGGTTAAAAGGGTCATAAGTATAAAGCACTGTTAATACTGCCTGTCACCTCATACAAAAGTACTAATTGTTATATACTATTATTACACAATTCTCATCATGAAGACCTATGAATTCCTCTGACATCTGACCTTTTCCAATCATTTCACTTCTGAGTGAAATACCTCTGGCTAAAATGTTGTGCGTTCAGTTTCTACTCGAAGATAAGACCTGATTTAAAAGTTGGAAAATGAACAAACCCATGTGACTACAAAGAGAATGGTAAAGACTGTGTACAAAGCCATTTCCACTTCCGACAACATTAGAAGAGACCTCCCCCACCCCCAGCCCCCACCATCAGACAGTAATCAGAGGAGGTTCAACAGACAAGGGCTCTCACCTCTTGATCATGTTCCTGGTGTACCAGATGCAAGGGAAAGACTCCTTCAGAATGGTTTTATAATGCCTGTTCAGGTCCCTTCCAGCCAACGAACACCGATAATTCCCCACAATTACCCCATCTGGGTTTAACATGGGGACCACTTTGAAGATGAAGATATCTCTGAGGAGCTCAGCATCTGGGGAGTTGCTAAGGATGAAATCCAAAAACCCTTTAATGACCCAGGAACCATTGCTTTCCCCGGGGTGGGCCCTGGCACTCAAGACCACAGCTTTTTTTGCAGCAGCCTCTTGAGGGGTCCGGGATGGGTTGGTGATGGTGAGCAGGTAGACGGTATTTCCTGCTAGACTCCTGCATAAGGTCCGAAGTTTGCAGAAGTGAGACTGGAGGGGGTTGTTTGCCACAGACAGGAGGTAGTACTGCAAATCAGTGTATGTATATGGGTAGAAGTGTGCAAAGAAGCAAGTGTCCTGGTCATATGGAAACTGAATGGTCCACGTCAGACAGTAGAAGGGCTGCTGCCCATCATCCATGTTGTTCTTGTAGTACCTGATTTCACTTCCTTCTCTTCTCCAGCCAATGTTGTGGGTGTTGGCATCCAACTGGGAGTACATGAGTGGCTTCATCCCTACTGCGTAAAGGCTCTTGGGTTTCAGTAAGTTGACAATGGTGAAGCGATAGGTGGCATCTTTCCTGGTGTTCTGAACTCGAAAATAAAACCACTGCGTGTGTTTGTTTGTGTAGAGGTCAGTTCTCAAGGTCAGCTCATACTCGTAGGTGTCTCTGTAATGAAGAATACAGAAGAGTATCTCTGTAACACCTCCCTCAAAATACTGTTATTCCTTGGTAAAAACAGATCTTATTCCAACAGAAAGCCTGCTACATCAAACATTTATTTTCTCATTTACCCAGTTCTCCAACTCATGTATTAGGCCAACAGAAACTTGGGGAAAGAAAGTGGATTTGGGGTGGGACAGAAGAGTCTCAAAATTCACACTGTTGCACAGGATTCTGGGGAGCTCTGAGCTTCTTGGTGTCTTTCTAGAACACCCAGTAGCAGTTTTTAAACCACTGCAATCCATTTCTGGGAAACACACTGAAAAGCAGTGAAGCCAGAGCCCTTAGTGTTGGCTGCTAGCTGCATCCTGGATACCACCAGTATGCACCAGATCCTTAAACTTTCTGTGCTATTTTTATCTCTGATCAATTGTTTGAAGATAAAGGGGCTTTGCTGGAATGCATACACCTTGTTTAAAAGAAACAGGACTAGCTTGCAGAAGACGAAATACAAATGCCAAAAGCATGTAAAAATACTCATCCACATGCATCATTAAAGGACTACAGATTCAAACGAAATGTTTTCTCTGCCTTCTCATCAACATTTCAACATTGGGAAACAAGCATTCTCACACACTGCTGATGGGAACTGAAATCACGCCGGGGGGTGATGTGGCCAAAACTAGCAATACCAAGGTGTCCAAAATCTGACCCACCAATTTTATATCAGAATTTACTCCATAAAAATATACATGCACAAGGGGTTAATTATGTTCATTTGTTTAACAAAAAGTTGTAACTATCTTAATTTCTCATCAGTCAGGAACAGGGTAAATAATGTATGGAATATCTGTACAATAGAATAATATAAACTATTAAAAATGAGGAGCTGTAACTGTGGTATTGCCATAGAAAAACATCTATAATGGATCAAGTGGAAAAAAAATTTGCAAAACTGTATGCACACCATTATCCTATTTTTTAAAATACATAAAATATGTGTGTATTACACATACATAGAGAGAAAAATTAATATATATGAGTATACATCAAACTGTTTTCAATTGCTGCACCTGGGAGGCATGATTATAGGACTCAAAAATTTTTAAAAAACTTTTAAAAGATTTACATATTTTTAGAGAGGGGAAAGGAGAGAGAAAGAGAGGAAGAGAAACATGATGTACGAGAGAAACAGTGATCGGTTGCCTCTTTCACTCCCTCTACTGGGGACCTGGCCCACAACCCAGGGAATTGAACCGGCAACCATTAAGTCTGCATGCCAGTGCTCAGTCCACTGAGCCACACCAGCCAGGGCAAGATTTTATGTTATGTATTTTTATTAATACAAATTTCAAATGGGCACTGATTTCTTTTACAAGCAGAAAAAGCAATTTAGATAAATGTTTATTCTGGGGGAATATGAGGCACAATCTTTCCATTTTTTATCATCCTCATAACCATTTCCCATCACCTCTATTTTTCAGAAACATTCCTGACTCCTAAGGTGATTCTTTAGGACTCTTCTCAGTCACTTCAGTCATCCTCCCTCTGGAAAATGGCTTTTACTCTAACAAAAGAGGGAAAACCCTCTTTGTTACTCACACTCTGACAGCTTTTTGCAGATTTCCACTTTCAAACCTGGATTCAAACAGGAGAGTGTTATCTTCTGGTCCCTGCAACGTGACAGCGAGTTCCTTGATAATTCCTCGCTTGCCTCCCACTCTGGAACTGGTGAAATAGGAACCTTTGGTGGGCACTGCAGATGGGACAGACACATTCCTCTCAGAATCCATTCATCCAGCAATATTCATTGTGACCTTGTATGTGTTCAGCACCGCTGTTCTAGATTAACAATGAATGTTCAAATTTTCAATTGTCCCTGCTGAGACTTTTAATTTTAAAGTGTATTTCTTTGAAGGCCTGTTTAGAGCACTTCCTTTTGTTACAGGCTACCCTTGTCATCAGGGGTACTGCTTGTACCCATTTAAGCCCTAATTTAAAAGGATATTGGCAAAAGATAATATTCTAAATGGAGCATCTGAAAACATTTGCAATCTTATTTAAAAACACACAACAAGTAGCACCTATTTACTCATTTTAAAAATATGAAGGGAAAAACAAAAAGAGAACATAGTACACTCCGTAAAATTTTCTGCTATATCCTTCTGGATTTAAATATAACAAAAATAGAAATTTGAGAATTGGCATGGGTGAATTTCCCTAAGTAAGGAACCAAAACATCATAGTTATTAGTAAAAAGTTTACAATTAAAATTTTAACTTTGTTTTTAATTTTATTTTTTTGTTATTGTTCAGTTACAGTTGTCCTGATTTTTCTCCCATTGCTCTCCCCTGCCCTGCCCATCTAAAATTTTAACTTTAAAGTGAAGCTAAAACAAAAAAGTTATGAACTTTATCTTATTTAACAAAATTTAGATTATAATCATAATCTCTCTAATACTTGGAATAATAAAGAATCAATTGTTAATTTTTTTTTAGTGGGGCTGCAACTTTTCAGACAAATTCAGTAAGAATGACATATAACATCTTTAGTTTTTGCAAAACTTTTTTTCAGGCTTCAGAGTTTTCCCAAGGACTTCTGGGAAGTTCCCAAGGACTTCTGGGACAATATTCTCATCATTGTGTCTAAAAGAACCTATTTTAGTAATCTTTTGTTGATTTTAATTGTTAACTGATAAAAAATTTCTAGGTTTTCATTTGTCAGTGGCTTTGCAAATGATTCAAGCAATTCTGTAATGTTCATCAACTTCATAAAACCCTGCATCTCTTGTTAAGAACCATAATTTCACTTTGTACTTATTTATTTGCATTATATTATCAGAAGTTAACAACATCCACCAATCAGCAAGCAATTGACACCAACAAAGATGCTGACTATGGAACACTGAACAAACAGCAACGTGCAAGGGGCCTGATTATACAAGTAGCCAGTTCACTAGGAAATACAGTAATACTATGACTTTTGCTCCTATGCAACCACATGTCGGTATGGAGACTTTATAATGAACACTTGGGTAATAAATGAGAGCAAAGGACAAATTGATCGTGAAAAGGAGTGAAAAAAGAAAATGAGCACAGAGGAAGGAGCCAAAGCAGCAGCCAAAAGTACACTTAATCCAAGTACAAGATGGGGACCCACGTGGTTCAGTCTCTCCATGAAACTAGTCAGAGTACAACCAGCGACCCGATGACACTAATAAAGAAATATCAGTATTTTGTTGAGTCTCTTAGGTAACATTAAAGATGCAATTCATAGCCCAGAGTAATATTTCTCAAAGAAATGTCAAACCAATTTTCTCCCCTCCCCCCACCTCCAGTATTCTCATCTCATGTAGTTGCTGTGGGGCCCCTAAACTGACGAACTCCCAGGTTCCTTCTGGAGCCCCATCTCAGTTTTCCGTTTCTTTATTCCTCCAGTTACGTGGGCTCAACTCTCCTTGATGAATCTAAAAGACAAGATCAAGGCAGCTGCCACAACTGTGTGTTCACAGGACAAGGATGATGTGGCATGAAAGCTGCCACCTCAGAACGCGCTCCCTGTCCTGGGGTTCCCTCCTGGGGATGACGCGCAGAAGTATCTCACTAGAACAGCGGAAGCAGTGAGGATTCATGGACATCTGGTTTACTGAAAATGACTCCAACCCTGTAAAATAGGCTTATAATCCTAAGAATTGCTTAAGGTTGTAGAAACATTACGTCCCCTATTATTTGTAACCCAAGTCTACCCACTTACGATCTGCGTTTTTAGTGCCTCCCAAACTCCTCCTCAGACACTCCACAAGGTGGAGCTAGGCAGACTGTGAGCTGCTCCACCTTAGTTACTTCCTTGCATAGACCATACTTCCACTGTGTGTAACATCACCCATGTAAAATGTGCACCTATGTTTTTTTCCCAAACCTTCAGGAAAAAAAATCTTTCATTTTAATTTTTTAATTCATTTTTTATTTATTTAGATACTTGTTTTTTGTATTAAAAGGAATTTTAGCATTTATTTTTGAACATATTATGGTACAAGAAATTTTATGTAACAAGTAATTACAAAACACAAGATTCTGGTACTACCCATGTATAATGTGCATCCTTATTCTTCCCTCAAAAATTTGGGTAAAAAAGTATGCATTATACATGGCAAAGTACGGTAGCTTTTCTCACCAAATTATTATTACCATGAGGAGAATGCATAAATCAAGGCACCTGGGGACAGAGCAATTACATTGGAGCTGAGCCCTCTGGAGTGACTGGCTCATTTTACCCTTCTAGTTGTGGGAACGTAAACACAGTGTGGACCCTCCCTCCTCTTTCCCGTTGTTTCTCCAAAAGCCTACCCTCATGTCATTTCTTTAACACATTCTATTTCTCCTAACTAAACTTAGTACATATTCTTCTTCCAATAAAACAGATTTCCTTTCTGATAATTATCTAGCAGGGATGGTTTTCAAATTTTGAGAATATATTCTTACTTTCTATTTCTTGAATACAGCATTTCCCCAACTGCAGAGAATTCCTTTTAAGAAGTTCTAATGGGCTCTAGTACCTGTGTGTGCAATGAGCTTCAGATGGGTTTCTGGTGATGACAGGATGCCCTTGTCGGCAGATTCCTTACCTCCTCATGTCCCTCCCTATTACTAAGTTGACATCCTGACATTATTAATTCAACACTTAATTCCCTTTCTCTTCTGTCATAAACGTATTACTGCCTGCTCCACATCCTCCCCAGCACTGTCTATATTTTTATTATAGCTATTCTAGTGGGTGTGAAGTTATCCATTTTCCCCATATACATCCTTTATTGAGTTGAGAGAATTCTCTTCTATTTTCCTGAATTTTCTTATCACGAAAGGCTGGATTTTGTCAAATGCTTTTTCTGTACTTAGATGGTTGTTTTTTTACCCGCTTTGTTCTACTAATGGGGTTCCACTGGTTTTCTTATGGTGAGCCACCCTTGCACTCCTGGGATAGACACCTTGGTCATGGTGTATAATCCTTTAATACGCAGGTGTTCTGTTGAAAGTTTTTGCATTTATATTCATGAGGAATAGTGATCTGTAGTTTTCTGGTGATGTCTTTGTCTGGCTTTAGTATCAGGACAATACTGGCTTCACCAAAGAGAGTTGGTTAATGTTCCCTCCATCTCCTCTGTTTTCAGAGTTTATAAAGAATTAGTGCTATTTCATTGTTAAATGTTTCATATGGTTCAAACAAACCCTGTCAAGCCTTCTGGGCCAGGGATTTCTTTGTGGGAAGATTTTAAATTACTAATTCAATGTCTTTGCTATAATCTATTCAGACTTCTAATTTCTTCTTGGGTCAGTTTTGGTCATTTGTGTCTTTCTAGCAATTGGTCCTGTTCATCCATGATCTCCAATTTGTTGGCATGAAGCTGTTGCTAGCATTACCTTGCAATTCTTTTGATTTCTGAAGAGTTGATGTTTGTTTCCTTTCATTGCTGATTTTGGTAATTTGTATCTCTCCTTTTTTTCTTGGTTTGGTTAGTCAAAGTTTGTCAAGTTTATCTTCCCAAAGATCTCACTTTTGGTTTAATTTTCCCTACTACTTTTCTGATTTGTTTCACTGATTTCATTGTTATCTTTGATTTCCTTCCTTCTGCTTGCTTTGGATTTATTTTGTCCTGATTTTTCAAACTTATTAATGTGGAAGCTTAGGTAATTGATTTGAGATCTTTCTCATGCTCCCCCCTCTACATTTTGACTGTCCTAAATTGTTCATTAGGTAAGAATTTTACAAACATTACTTAAATTAGTGGTAGTGGTGGAGCTGGGAGTACTGCTTCCTCTCCAAGCTCCACAGTGAGAACCACCGATAATGTGGTGGGACTGGGACTCTCTCCAAGACCAGGCTCTTGCTGCTGGCAGGTGTCAGCCCTCACACCTCCCTGTGCGTGTGGGCTGGTTTGGTGATCCAGTCCACACTGGGTGTCAGGATCCCTTCTGATGGCCTTATGGAATGGATCAATGAGGATAACCCCAAGGAATCTGTATGTGGAATCGTCACCAACCCAGTAAGAATTCAGGGCTCTCAGAGCCCTACAGTCATGTCTAGCTCGCTCTTTGGCAACAGACTGAAGGCTTTGAGCAAACGTTTGCTGGCTAACACCACAACGGACAGGCTTGCCGTAGGTTGCACCCTTAGAAACTGGGCCTTTGTGGCCACCATGGTGCAAATGAATCTGATATACAACTATGACATAACCTTGCTTGACCCTGTGTCATAGTCTGCTGTACTTCATTGGGCCAGGTGGTGCTGGGGGCCCTGTGGAGCACAGGGAGCAGGCGGTACTGCCCGCAGCACACCCTGAGAAGGAAGCGCATTGCATCCGACTGCTCTGTTCTCCACAGCTCCTGGATGTACGTCTAAGTGCCCATCTTGGCTTACCTGATGGTGTTGGCCAGATGGAAAAGAAGACACTTTCTCCCACAATCCTTTTTGGGCTCTTCCTCTTCCTTTCAAATACATGCATTTAAAGCCATAAATTTACTTTGCAGTGCTTTCAGCTGCATCACACAAACTCTGATGTTTTATTTTCATTCCAAAATATTTTTTAACTCTTCTTGGGATATCTTTTTTTTAAAGGTTTTTTAAATTTATTTATTTTTAGAGAGAGGGGAAGGGAAGGAAAAAGAGAGGGAAAGAAACACCAATGTGTGGTTGCCTCTCACGTTCCCCCATCTGGGAACCTGGCCCGTAACCCAGGCATGTGCCCTGAATGGGAATCAAACCAGCGACCCTTTGGTTCACAGGCTTGCACTCAATCCACTGAGCCACACCAGTCAGGGCTCCTTGGGATATCTTTAACGTATGGGTTACTTAGAAATGTGATGCTCAATTTCCAAATATTTACAGATTTCCCAAATGTCATTTGGTTGTTGACTTCTAATTTAATTTTGTTGTGGTCAGAAAATATATTTTATACCATTTCAATCCTTTAAAATAATAGGTATTAAAACTTGCTTTACAACCTAGCATATGGTGCATACTGCGGAATCTACTACGTGCCTTTGAAAAGAAAGCTTATTTTGTTGCTCTTGTTGGGTACAATGTTCTGCACACTTTAATAATAAAGACCTGGAGTCTTCCCCTAGGAAACCTGCAACTTCATGCAGGAAACCACTTAGTAAATGACAGTCATATGCACATACTATAAAAGTACTCACCAAAATATATATAGGAGGTGGAGAAAAGAAGAAGTTCCCCAAAGATCCAACATCTGAATTTCAGGAAGAGGAATAACAAGGGAGAAGCTATAAAATGAACTTGGAACTATTAAGGAAAAGGTACTGTCATTTAAAAAAAATGATTGCAATTTTAAAGCTCACTGGTCATGAATAGCCAGCCTCCCATTCTGGTTGGTTTGGAAAAGACAATTTATCACTGAACTATGAATTTTTAAAAATCACGATTACAGAAAATATTTATAATCCTGTCATGATTAACTACTCACTGTTCAGTGTAATGACAATACCTGAATCTAATTGGTAGACGACTGTGCCTTTTTCCTCTCCTACAATTTCTGGCAACTTTTCGTTTCCTGTAGGTTGATAAAAATATTCTGGTTGAGGTGGAATTCCCTCTGAAAGAAGACATTTAAAAAATGCAAAATAAGAAAAGATATAAAAAGCACTTTAGCAGAACCTAAATTTCTAATGTGTTTATAAGTTGTCTTGCTTCTTTCCATAAGACTATGAGGAGACTTTCAATAGAAAATATAAGGTATAAATAGAAGATTTAAAAGTCAGCTGGAAAGGTCAATATAGTTGCTGCAGTAACTGTTCAAAATTTGGTCCTGAGCTTCCTTTTACAATCAGGAAAATATGATGAGCTACATACATTTTATTACCATATAGGAACAAGTGTATCAATTGTTTCAGAGAAAACAAGGCTTTTTCATTAATGCTCAATTCTAAGAGATTTCTTGCACGCAACTTGGGCAAATTTTCAGTATCATTTTAAGTACAGAAGCCATTGATGAAAGCCTCTATTTCGCTTCATCTCTCGTCTCTCATGCTCAGTGCTCCACGGTTGCCCAAACTTGACACGCTCTGTCTCCGTTTCCTCTAACTGGAATCCTTTTCCTTGACTCTCCCAATCGGATCAGTTCTAGCTGCTCCTTCAGATCTCACCTTAGGTTTCAACTCCCCTTGGAAACCCTCACCGATCTTCCAGGCTGGGGTTAAGTGTTCCCGAAGGCACCAAGTTCTATGCAATTGCCTGGTTATATCTTTTAACTCCCCCACCGGTATGAGAGCTCTGGGTATCTCCACCTTGTTCATGACTGTATCTAACACTAAGCACTGTACTTAGCGTATGGTGGATGCTTGATAAGTATTTACTGAATGCATATTATATGAGGGAAGTGAGAAAATAAGAAATATCCAGTTGTTTATCCAGCAGTCTAAAGCAGAGACAGATGTTTGCTAGACATAAGTGTCCTGGCAATTAGAAAAGTCCCCACTTTCCAATGCAATGCACTTCTAAAAATGCTTCATCGAGTGCTGAAGATTATATTTGCACCAAGAGCTCAGAGATATGACCAGCAATGTCATAAAAAAATGCCTCCACCACTCCCATAAAAACTCCAATAAAATAAAAATATAATGAAAAACAGTAAAAATGATACTCTGGCATGTAGTGTGTGCATCAACTATACCAAAACTGGTAAAGAATACAACTTTTATGAAACTCAACCACGCATATTAATACTGAGATGGGAATAATCCAGAAAACGGATTTAAGTATGAATATATTTTGGCCTCTAGCAAAGTATCCTCCTGTTCCAATAAACTCAGAAACATTCCAGTTTACATATTGGTATAACTTTTGACTTTTGGCGAGTGTGTATCAGTTTCCCAGAGCTTAATCATTTCACAGTGAGATGACATGTTGAACTGCTCCTGCCCCACACTTCAGGACACAGGACTTAAAACTGGGAGGTCCTGGAATCAAGTCTGTCAGCACAGCAAGACCATGACATGGAAGCCACGTTACCAATGTGATGGATGTTTTCCTTGATGACCTCACACTCTATTGGCCATCTTGGAGCCTGCATTGGCTCGCTGCCAGAGAAAAAGGCGAAGAGATCTCGGGGTTCTCGAAGACGTGGTTTTGCTTCACCAAACTCATCGTGAAGCAGCTGTCTCCTCTTGAGAAGCGGTGAACTCAGCACAAAAGACTCTGCCAAAGGGCAAGGGAATGAGTGAGCAGGTTCCTCTTCCTCCTTGGTAACTTCACTACTCAACTATACCAACTAAGCAACTGGAAGCACTGTATTAAAATATGGGCACAGATGTGCAATCTTATGACGTATTTCTCCTTCAAGGAGATGTATTCGGGGATGACAGCACTGAAATTACAAAAATCAAATTAAAATTCTGCACAATCTATTAAATATTTCAGAGTAAGTTAGAAGAAACTTTTTTTAAAAATCAGAGCTAATGAGTCTAAGACATTTCAACAGGTTGCAAATGAGTAAAAAGTTACTTAATGCGTTTTATTACTTTTCGTTTAGAGTGAGGCAAGAGAGGGACCTTTCATTTCACCCATTAGCATTTTAGAAAAGTGTACATAAAACTTTATTTAAAACAATCTGCAAATTAAATTTCTACAATCTGCAAATTATATTTCATAATGTAACCATTCAAAGGACAGAGAGACGTCTCAAAGTGGGAAAGTACTGTGAATGGTCAGGAGGGACAGAAAAAGAGCTCTTGAGAAATAGAGAATGAGCAAAAAGGGAGGAAAAGAAAGACTTTCAGGGAGAAAGAAAAAGAAAGGAAATGAGAGGAAGCATTAACAGAAAGAAGCTGACAGGGGAAGGAAAGGCAGAAGGCACCCAGGTGTAGCAGCTCCCAGCTCTGGTGGGGAGAGCCGCGGGGGAAGACCTGTCCCCACAAACGAATCTGAGTTGTGTGGTTGGAGGGGCATGAAATACCTCTGCTCACAGCTTCTGTCTGTCTGTGCACAGCTGAGGAAGAGAGATGGGGAGGCCCTAGAAAGAGGAAGGAGAAGGCAGCCTCGTCTCAGGGATCTTTGTCTTTCTTCTCTCTGCCTCCTTTCTCCTATCCCTTTCCATTCCCCAGTCCTGCTTTGGGTCCCAGTATTTCTATCTCTAAATCTTTTCCCCAATGTTTAATTGGAGGTGGAGAGAGGAACAATAAACATTTAAAAATATGGTAAAGCCCTGGCTGATGTGGCTCAGTGGACTGAGCAAACCAAAAGGTCACCAGTTCGATTCCCAGTCAGGGCACATGCCTGGGTTGCTGGCCAGGTGCCCAGGAAGGGGACGTGAGAGGCAATCATGCATAGATGTTTCTCTCCCCCTCTTTCTCCCTCCCTTCCCCCTCTCTAAATAAATAAATAAATAAATATAATCTTTAAAAAAAGAAAAAAAAAGAATATATAGACACAAGACGATTTTTTTTTCCCCAAAAAAGAATAACAGCAGTGCCTATATTGGGAGTTGCTGAGTAAGGAGGGCTTTCAGTTTTCCTTTTGTGCTTTTTTCTACTATTTAAATGTAACTTTCCTTTTTATCTTTGTACTCTTCTGGTTAAAAAAAAAAAAAGATGATAAATGCTTTGCTACAAAGAAATAAGAAAAAAATATTTTCCTCGCTCCAACAATCAAAGCAAGGGAAAAAAGGTGTCGGGTTACCAATTCCACTCTGAACTGACACTCACTGTCATGTTACTTCTACCAGCTGATTTTGGCACTTTGTCTTTTTGCCCAAATCTCATATTTAAAAAATGGCACCTTGATATTTTGGTTTGTATCTTTAATTAGAGGTAAAATTGAGCATCTTTTCATTAAGCTTATGACCATCTGTGTTCATTTTTCTAGAAACTATGTGCCCAGTTTTCTATTTGGTCATCTTTTATATACTGATTTATAAGAGCTGTTTTGTTAAAAAAAATTAATCCAGACTTCCAGCCAAGATGGAGGCATAGGTAGACACACTGTGCCTCCTCACACAACCAAAAGAAGGACAACAACAAATTTAAAAACAAAGAACAAGCAGAACTGACAGAAAATTGAACTGTATGGAAGTCCAACAACCAAGGAGTTAAAGACGACATATTCATCCAGACTGGTAGGAGGGGTAGAGACAGGCAGCCAGGCAGAGAGGACTTGGGCAAGGCAGTGACTGGAGGACTGGGGTGGGCAAGGCAGCGGCTGGCGGAACCTACGAGGTGGTGGACTGTGGAGCAGGCAGTCCCACGTACACATGCAGATAAACTAGGAGGAACAACTTGGGAGCGAGGTAGATTGCAAAACCCAGAGTTCCAGTGTGGGGAAATAAAGCCTCAGAACCTCTGACTGAAAACACCTGTGGGGGTTGAGGTGGCAGGAGAAACCCCTAGCCTCACAGGAGAGTTCGCTGGAGAGACCCACAGGGTCCTAGAATGTACACAAGCCCACCCACCCAGGAATCAGCACCAGAAGGGCCCAATTTGCTTGTAGGAATCCTGGGAAGTGACT
>PVKU01006793.1:36136-97676 GCA_004027475.1 Anoura caudifer
AAAAAAAAAAAAAAAAAAAAAAAAAAAAAAAAAAAAAAAAAAAAAAAAAAAAAAAAAAAAAAAAAAAAAAAAAAAAAAAAAAAAAAAAAAAAAAAAAAAAAAAAAAAAAAAAAAAAAAAAAAAAAAAAAAAAAAAAAAAAAAGCCCAAATGAAAGAACAGATCAAAGCTCCAGAAAAAATACAACTAAGTGACAAAGAGATAGCCAACCTATCAGATACACAGTTCAAAACACTGGTGATCAGGATGCTCACAGAATTGGTTGAATTTGGTTGCAAATTAAAGGAAAAAATGAAGGCTATGCTAAGTGAAATAAAGGAATATGTACAGTGATGGGAAGGAAACCAGGTCTCAAA
This sequence comes from Anoura caudifer, assembly GCA_004027475.1. NCBI lineage: Eukaryota > Metazoa > Chordata > Mammalia > Chiroptera > Phyllostomidae > Anoura > Anoura caudifer. The sequence continues at coordinate 36,491 of PVKU01006793.1, forward strand.
TCAATGGTGTGGACCAGAAGGAAGAAAGAAACATTCAATTGGAACAAGATGAAGAAACAAGAATTCGAAACAAATGAGGAGAATCTTAGGAACTTTCAGGACATCTTTAAACATTCCAACATCCGAATTATAGGGGTGCCAGAAGGAGAAGAGGAAGAGCAACAAATTGAAAATTTATCTGAACAAAAAATGAAGGAGAACTTCCCCAATCTGGCAAAGGAAATAGACTTCCAGGAAGTCCAGGAAGCTCAGAGAGTCCCAAAGAATCTGGACCCGAGGAGGAACACACCAAGGCACATCATAATTACATTACCCAAGATTGACGATAAGGAGAGAATCTTTAAAAGAAGCAAGAGAAAAGGAGATAGTTACCTACAAAGGAGTGCCCATAAGACAATTAGCTGATTTCTCAAAAGAAACCTTGCAGGCAAGAAGGGGCTGGAAAGAAGTATTCCAAGTCATGAAAGGCAAGGACCTACATCCAAGATTACTCTATCCAGCAAAGCTATCATTTAGAATGGAAGGGCAGGTAAAGTGCTTCCCAGATATGGTCAAGTTAAAGGAGTTCATCATCACCAAGCCATTATTACATGAAATGTTAAAGGGACTTATCTAGGAAAAAGAAGATAAAAAATATGAACAGTAAAATGACAACAAACTCATAGTTATTAACAACCGAACCTAAAACAAAAAGAAAAACAAACTAAGCAAACAATAGCACAGGAACAGACTCAAAGAAATGAAGATCACATGGAGGGTTATCAGTGGGGGAGAGAGTGGGAAAAGGTACAGAGAATTAGTAGCATAAATGGTAGGTAGAAAAAAGACAGGGGGAGGTCAAGAATAGTATAGGAAATGTAGAAGGCAAGAACTTATATGTATGACCCGTGGACATGAACCAAAGGGGGGGAATGCAGGTGGGAGGGGGTGCAGGGTGGAAGGGAATAAAGGGGGGGAAATAGGGCAATTGTTATATCGCAACCAATAACATATATTAAAAAAATTAATCCTTTGATGGGTCTGTCACAAATATATATATTTTTCATTTTCTGATTTTCTTTATTGATGCTACTTCTTTCAATACAGAAGTTTAACTTTTTGTAAAAATTATCAATGTTTTAGTTTATGGCTTTGGGTCTTAAACTAGACTAGAAAAGGGACACAATCAGATTTGCAAATAATAAAAAAAAACACTGCTGTGTGGTAAATGCTTTGGAAAGGGGCATGATGGACCAGGAGAAGCCGGGGTTATGAAGCTGTGTCAATAGTGAGAAATGATGGGTAGCTTGGGCTGGGGACGGGGAGGATGTAGAGTAAAGAGAAGTGAACTGATGTTTGGTTGAATATGTATTGAGGGAGAAATTCGACTGAATTCCTACCTTGAATTCTGGAATAAATCTGTGGAATACCTGTAGAAAATTATTTTTTGCTTAAGCTAGTTGGAAGTAGTTTCCACCACTCTTATGCAACGAGCCTTAACAAATATATCCAACAAAACTGTGTGCAAAGTCAATGTTTTAGTGCTGACCAGTGTGGCTCAGCTGGTTGGGTCCCTTCCACAAAGCGAAAGGTTGCTGGTTCAATTCCTGGTCAGGACACATGCCTGGGTTGCTCTCACAAAGATGTTTCTTTCCCTCCCCTTCTTTCTCTCTCTAAAAATAAATAAATAAAACCTTAAGAAGAAAAAGTCAATGTTTTACTCTTGAGCAAAGAGTCTTAACGAATTTGCCAACAATTGAGGAAGACAACCCAGAATGTACAGTATTTTAATTTAAACCTACAATCAAAAGTAGATCCAAAGAGAACATTTTTTAAGAAAAATCCTCACCCGAGGACATTTCTTCACTGCTTTTAGAAAGAGATGAAGGGAAAAAAAGAGAGAAAGAGAAAGAAAGAAAGAAGAGAGGGAGGGAGGAAGGGAGGGAGGGAGAGAGAGAAACATCCATGTGAGAGATAAGCATGGACTGGTAGCCTCCTGTATGCTCCCAGACTGAGGACTGAACCTAGGCATGTGCCTTGACTGGGAATCAAAACTGCAACCTTTTGGTTACAGGATGATGCTCCAATCAACTGAGCCGCACTAGCCAGGGCTAGAGGGAACATTTTTGAGTGATGTCAGAAACAGTGGCCACGGCTGCTTCTCTGGCTTCTCCTACACTGGGCCATGTTCTCCTGAATACCCAGAGCAGTTGCTCAAGGCACTGAGGGTTTGGGGCCCATACACACTGATTATTACTCACATAGAAGCTTCTCCTTTTGCAGGGGGTCTAGTATCAAATCATCTCTTTCCCTCAAGGAGCCACCCAAGACGAATCGAATCAGGGATTATTCTTCCAAACATGCTGGTGGGGGGCAGAGTTTGGTAAACTCCCTTTCTGAACTAAGAAAAGATGGTTTAATTAAAGGTGCAGGAAGATTGGTTCACCACCTCCAACATCTAGGTCCGTGCCAAAACCACCACTACCAAACCCACTACCACAGGCCTTTCCAATTAATACATCTTATTTCCCAAAGAGCTTTCACATTCCAGCTTTCTTGAGTTAAACATCATTTTCCCACAGTAAGGAGAAGACCTGAGAAGCAGCATGGATAGTGGAAAAATAAAGGGCTTGGGAGGCAGAGAGACCTGGTAGCTCTCAGAGTGGCCGAGGAAGCCACCGCCAAGTGCAGGCTGGTGCTCAGAGTGGGGGCAGAGCCCTGGTGCCAGAGCTGCTTTATCCTGAGGGTTCTGCAGGATATGGTTTTCAACAAATCAGTAATCAGTTAAAAAATGAAATAGTTAATAAGAAAGTTTAACAAGGTTGATAACAGTAAAGTCAATATCAAAACTTTATTTCTAAATAACAGGAATAAAGTTAGAAAGTCAGAATTAAAAAGACAGAATTTATAATAGCATATAATATGAAGTTTTATGAAAAAAGTTATAAAACTTTATTGGGAGAAATTAAGGAAGACCTAAGGAAATGGGGAATTAGACTAAATTCATTGATTGGAGAATCCAGTATTAGCAAATTCTCAGTTCTTGTGTAATTAGAGTCTATAGATTCAGTGCAATCCCAATAATTTTTTTAAAATATCACAAACCAATTCTAAAATTATATAAAAAGGCAAGAATAATCAAGACATTTTTGAAGAACAATCTGGAAGATGTGCCTTTCCAGATATTAAGACTCTACTAACAAAAGTTAATGATAACGTCTCATGCTACAACCCAGCATATTGAAGTTTTAAGGCCAAAAAAAAACCCCCACAAAACCCCAGACTTTTTATGTCACATAGTATGATTAACAAAGGGTATTAGTGTAAGGGAAGACAGACAATGGGGAAAGGAAGCACTTTTCACTAACGGTGCTTGAAAAATTCATCATTAGTTGATCTAAGCATAACCCTCTCAGTTAATGAAACATTTTACTTCATGAACCCAGGAAAGGTGATGCTAGACAGGAACAAGATACTGAAGCAGGATAGCAAGAAGCCAGGAAATTTCCTGGGTTAGCAGAATGGAGAAACTGAGACCAGATAATTAAACAAGGCCAAACAATTTGAACAACTTCCAGCCAGCTAGTGAATCATAAGACCTCATCTTCCCTAACCCGGGACACCTGAGCAAATGGTTTCTACTGCTCCTCCGTAACCAGAGAATACATGGCTTATGTCAGCCTGGTCAGGGAGGTAGGGGTCAAGGACCCAATTAATGCCATTTATGCCAGCTAAACACAAGAAAGGATGAAGTCAGGGCAACAAATAATAACACAAACTCAATTAAAGTCTGACAGACTCAAGATAAAGCGGTAAAGCAGATCAATGAGTAATCCCAGACTTGCCTATACACTCATTTTGATGCATTGGCATATGAAAAACACATCTGGAAAACTAATGAATATCCTACTGAAACCTTCCCCTAAGATTCTCCTCCCAACCCCCAAGAAAGAAAAAACCCCCCATAAGACAAAGACCCAGGGCAGGCTGGCTCTAGAGCAGGGCCATGCCCCTTCCCCAACCTGAACTTTTTATTTCCTCCTAAACTCTAAGGGTCCCCAAGAGACTTGCCACCAGGGGTGCACTGGGCACCAGCAGCTCGTTCCAGACTAACCCCCTGATCCCGTCTCCAAGGCCCCTTGGCTCTCTCCTGTTGCTTCTTCTACCCCAAGACCTTCCTTTGTTTCCCTGTCCCAGCTTTTAATAAACGTACTCTCAAATTCACCTGGACTCTTGTGGTGAACTCTGTCCTGCATGAAGTCAAGAACCCACACACTACCGGCTCTGGGCCCGCACCGCCTGCCGGTAAAATATTACCTTTATAGTAGCCATAGTACTGGAGGTGACGGTACATAAAGTCTTCATAAGGATCAGGATGAGTCTGTGAAAGGAAAGGCCATTTAAATCAGCAAAGTCCTTTCAAATAATATTGAACTCTTACGAAAGGTACACAAGCATTGCTGCAGAGGAGAGTATGCCTGAGGACTTCCATCAACAAGCCAACTGAAAGACACTTACACAAATCATTCTGTCCTGGAGATGAATTATCTCCAGCTAGAAAAAGGTACACCTCCCGATTGTACTGGGTTTCCGTGGAGTTCCTGGAAAGGGGCGTGGACCCACCTCCTGCTTTAGGTCTGTTTCCAGCGCTGGGAACATGATACTGCTGTATGGCACACCGAAGATCAGTCACATAGGCATCCAGCCACAGCCCCTGCCCGAGTTCCAAAAGGGCAGCTGATTGCACAGGAGATGAACAACAGGACAACTTAAAAACTGGCCCACATTCACCTCTCCCACCCTTTGCTCTCGCAGCTCCCGTGCGATTTTAGGACGCCCTGCCACACCGCTCTCTTCCCTGCCGACTCGGCCTCTCCTCAGACAGAGCCCCCGCCGGTGGTTCCCTCTGAGGCACGGAGGCGCACCTGAGGAATTAGGGAGGGCGACCGGTGTTCCAGCCTTCTCCTCCCGAGCGCCCGTCGTTTGCAGGACGCAGGCTTTCCTACCCCTGAACAGAAGGATGCCCGCCACCAGGAGCCGCAAATGAAAAAAATGAGAACGGGCGGAAACGGTGAGTTTGTTTGAGGTAGATGGAAAAGAAAGGTCAGAGGCTCAGAGAGTGGGCTCTGAAAATGACGTGCAGGGGTTCAGGGATTCCTGATACCGGGGAAGGTGGTGAAGGGCAGTTATCCGCAGGGTGGGCGGCGGGATGGACTTCTTAGAAGCGCAGAGGGAAGGAAGCCGCCGCCTCCCAGCTCCCGCCGTCCCAGGCGCAGGGGCGGGCGCGGCGCCTGCGGCGGCAGGAACGCCTGAGCGAGGGGGGAGGCTGAGGCACAGCAGGTAGAGGCCCCGCTGCGCACCCGGCGGACTCCAGAACCAAGCTCACCCCCCACCTGCTGCTGGGGCCCGCGTAACCTAGCAACCGCTAGGCGGAAGCGGGCGGCCGGGCGCTTCCGGGGAGCGAGGCCCCGCCTAATGAGGAAAGGTTGCTATTTTATTTATTTTTTTAACTTTTTTAGAGGGGGGAGAGGGAAACATTGAGGTGTAAAAGAAAACATCGACTGCCTCTCGCACGCCCCTTATCTGGACCTGGCCCGCAACCCAGGCCCGTGCGCCGACCGACCAGGAATCAGCCGGCGACCCTCGGCATCGCAGACCTGCGCTCGTTGGTAGAGCCACCGGCCAGGGCTGGCAAGATAGCGGTTTCAGAGTCCGCCTTTTCGTACACGACTGCGGCACCACTTCTAGGTCGTCGGTTACAACAGGCCGAGGAATACAGAGCCTGTAGTCCTCATCATACCCCAAACTGATTTGCCGTCCCCAGCTTCAGCTAACAAGCGTTGCCGAGAGCCATTCTCACATCCACGTTTCTCTCCCTGTCCCCCTCCCGTCTGAAAAGCAACGAAAATGTCCTCTGGTGAGGATTAAAAAAAAAAAAAAAAAAAAAAAAAAAAAAAAAAAAAAAAAAAAAAAAAAAAAAAAAAAAAAAAAAAAAAAAAAAAAAAAAAAAAAAAAAAAAAAAAAAAAAAAAAAAAATTAAGATCGACTTAAAATAAGGCTTGGTTACATATACATAATCACGGAGTTAAATTTACAAGAGCAAAAGGATAGACCATCAGAAGTATTAAAAAAGAGGCTTTATTAGAGCATATATACAAATTTACAAGGTCAGAAACTGGATAAATACAAACAGCTTTAAAACACAATTTGACTTTTCTTCAGTTTAAAGTGACTTTTACCTGATTGTGGTACAATAGAAAATACAAAACAGTAAACTGCTTTTTAAATACTGGAATTTTATGGAAAATAGTTCACACATAGAAGGGAGGTGGATTTTGGAATATGTAAGACAATGGAGATAACATACGGTGGCTCTGGCTACACCGATGGCCACAGATGTAAGGGGGGGATCCTCAAAGTCAGACAAGAACACATGCTGCTGCTGCTGGTACTGAAATGGAAGTATTTCATCCTGTGCATGAAATGACAGCCATTGATTCCAGAGTGTGTGAAATGTAACAGTTTAGAGTGTGGCCACCTGCCAGCACAAGGCAAACAGCAGCCTGACCCAACTCTGCACTTCAGAGAGTGCCAAGCAGAGGAAGCTTTCAGGGAGACACTGACACCCCAGGGAAGCGAGGCAGAGGCAAGAGCTGCCTCCTAATTGCACTTGTTCTGGATCGGGGTGGGAGCACTCCACACTGGGGCGCCTCATTGCTCACTGTCAGGGTCCTCTACAGAGGTGTCACCCTCACGAGCCATGTGGTCCAGGCTGATGAGGTGACGTACCTAGCATGCTGAGTTTGCCGGTGTGACAATAAAGGCAGGCAGACCCAAGTGTTCAGTCACCCCACCCTTCGGCAAAAGAGAAAAAACTTCATCTCACAAATGGGAAACTCTGCGTGTATGTCCTTGCCCAGAAAATTCATATGCTCCCCCCTCGTAGCATTTAGTTTATTGACAACAATAAAACAGGTTAAGACTCTGAACACACACACACACAATAAGAATTGAAAACAAAACAGAAAACTATGTGTTTGGAGTCATTTTCCTTCGCTTCAGTCTTGCTCGCCAATCCTCAGGAAGGGCTTCAAAATTAGCATTTCTTTCTGCCATGCCACTGTGAAAACAACGTATAGATTACTTCATCAGGGGGGAGAGAAAGAAGGAAGAAGGAAGAAGGAAGAAGGAAGAAGGAAGAAGGAAGAAGGAAGAAGAAGAAGAAGAAGAAGAAGAAGAAAACCGTTCATTTCCTGCCAAAAATATCTAACTGAAACAGATGCGAAAATGCTTCAAGTTTCTCAGTTAAGTACCAGAAAATTCTCTTTTCATGGGTCAATGAAAGACACACACACACACTTTATATAGTTTTATGTGTATGTTAGTGCATATATTTATATATCTTTAGCAACCACTAAAGCCACATTAAAGGAACAAAACACATTCTTATCAAAGTTTTTAGTGGCCTCTGGAGTTATGATTCTTTAAAGAAGATATATTTAACCAGCAATATACCATCAGGAACCTTTGAACCTAATGTTTTTGAGATTCTCTTTCGGCCAGTTCTATTCATAAAGATTGGTATCTCATGGCTTATTCAGTCATTTAAAAAAAAGATTAGCCCTGGCTGGTGTGGCTCTGTGGAATGAGCGCCAGCCTGAGAACCAAAGGGTTGCCAGTTCGATTCCCAGTCAGGGCACATGTCTGGGTTGTGGGCCAGGTTCCCAGTATGGGGTGTAAGAGAAGCAACCACACATTTATGTTTCTCTTCCTCTTTCTCCTTCCCTTCTGTTCTAAAAATAAAGTATTAAAAAAAAATTAAAGCTCTCAGATTCTATCTTGCGATTATCAGAATGGGTGTACTAGACTCTTTTCAAAATCTAAAATAATATAAGATAAATTACAGGATTGTTGGCATTTCCCTCTATCATTTTAAGTAGTTTACCATTTCATCATTGTAGGAATTAATCATTACCGAATTCCCAGCAATACTGAAGACTAAAACAATAAAAAACAAACCAACCCTGAATAATAATGCAATCACCTATACAGATAATGCAAAAGTGAAATAAATTGTCACTAATACCATCCCCTCAGTTTTCTAATTATGTTGCCCAAAATAGTGTATCAAGTCTGGAGAAGACATCTGCACAGTTTTTTTTTCTTTTACAAATACAATACAAAGTGACAAGGAGTGGCATTATAGATTCTCATTATGATAAAACTGACCAAATAAGTAAAATCTCAGATTATGTGTTAAGAAGACCATATTCTTAAAAAACAAAATAAAACACTTTACTTATTTCTAGAGAGAGGGGGAGGGAGAGAAACATCAATTTGTGGTTGCCTCTCACGTACCCCCCACTAGGCACCTGGCCCACACCCAGGCATGTGCCCTGACTGTAAACAGCGACACTGATCCGCAGGATGGCACTCAATCCATGGAGCCACACTAGCCAGGCATATTCTCTCTCTCTTTTTAAAAGATTTTACTTATTTATTTTTAGAGAGGAGGAGGGAGGGAGAAAGAAAGGGAGAGAAACATCAATGTATGGTTGCCGCATGCACGCCCCCTACTGGGGACCTGGCCTGCAACCCAGGCATGTGCCCTGACTGGGACCTGAAACTGAACTGGTGACCCTTTGGTTTGCAGGCCTGTGCTCAATCCCTTGAGCTATAACAGCCAGGGCCGGAAGACCATATTCTAAATGAATTTTCTCAAATTCAAGACTGGTGAGTAAACAGTATTTCCTAAGGATAAAATGGAAATAAAGTATTCTCATTCAAAAGGAACAATTTCATCACCCAGTATGTTGTAACAAGAACCTGAACCAGCTCATTTTTCTAAGAAGATGTGTGATAGGAATCTTTCCGGTTTTACAATGCTGCATGCTAAAATTTATTTGATAGGGTCCTCAAGTGGAAAAATGCTGAAAGCAGATAGGTAGTGATTGGAGAGAAACAGATATTTTAGAAACAAATAAATTCAACTGGTGTTTATGTGTCTAAAAATGAAAATATTTTGGATTACAAAGCAAAGAATGGCTATCTTCTACCAAATGTTTTCCTAAGTACTATGTTTATGGATACTGCTAGTTCAAAAACCAGAATAATAAACTGGACCTATCAGAGATTAATTTGAAATCCGACATCACTATTTATGAGACGAATATGGTCCAGGTTATACATGACAATTAAGCAACATTAGAAAAATGTTGCTCATTTCAGTATGTGAAATGTATACCTTCAAAACTAGGAAAATAAAAATTTGAGTTATCTATGTTTAAATTCTTAAAATTTCTAATACATTGCTTTCACCCCTTCCCTTTATTTTTAACTTCTGTAAATTATAAATAAAATATATTTTTAAAAAGTATATAAAAGGGTCTATTAGATTTAGAAGTAAATAGGGGTTGTTATTTTTCCTGGTATCCTGAGTGTTAAAACATAGCCCTCTGCATAAGATGAGCAACTGGTAGGAGAAAGTATTGCAGCTCTGATAATTCTGATTCTATAAGAGGTTAAACCATAGTGTTGATGGATAAGTATTTCTATGAATTCACCACAACCCACCCCATCTGTGGTCTCTTTACCTGACCAGCTGCTGCTGTTTCCACTCTTCAATTCGCTTCTGTGCTGTTGATTCCCGGTCTTCCTCACTGGAACTAGAGTTCTCCTCTTCATCTAACTCACGCTGGATACTCTGCCACTTCTTCACCAGAGATGGCATTTTGGTTTTACTCTTCTTTGCCTATAACAAAAGTTAAAGGTCAGAAAGAATGTAATACAAAAAATAAGGAAACGAGTCTTCCACATGTGACATCAGGATCTTTTCTAGTGCTAAAAAGTAAACTAAAATCAAAAGAACAGAAACACAAAATAAATACCATTCTAAGTTCTTGCCAAAAATTCCAAACAACTATAAACTGAATGCTTGGCTAAAAATTTAAAAAATGTAAACATGGTTGTCTTATCAAATCAGGTCAGAAATTTTTTTTTTAGCCTCCTTGTTCTATGGAAGTCAGAACTGTTGCCCTTACCTCATCTCCAGAGAATTATGGTGTTCCCCTTCACAAATTTTAAATAGATGCAGTGTTAACATCAAGTGAAAAATAGAGGTGAGAAACAAATGACCAGCATTTCTGGGAAGAGCAACAAAGTCCATGGCAATTATTAAATATGAAAAAAGCAAGGAGATATATCAAAATATGAATAATGACATTTTTTAAAGTTTTATTTTCAGAGAAAGGGAGGGAGGAAGAGAAGAACAGAAACATGAATGTGTGGTTGCCTCTTGCACACCCCTAACTGGTACCTGGCTTGCGACCCAGGCATGTACCCTGACTGGGAAATGGAACTGGCAACCCTTTGGTTTCCAGGCTGGCATTCAATCCACTGAGCCACGCCAGCCAGGGCAATTTTAAGAGGGTATTAATAAATTTACTTTTCTTTTTTTGGCTTGTACCTTCATTTTCTAAATTTCCTGTAATAAACACATACTTTTGTAATTAAAAATATATATATACTTGTGGTATTTGCAAATGTAGAACTATATACGTCCACCATGGCTTACTCCATCATGATCTTCAGGCTTCTGATCAATGGCACTCCAGCAGAAAGGTCTTTCTTTACTGCCCAACCTGAAATAGTACCGCCTCCCAAGGACTATTTTCTGTCCTCTTACACTGCTTGTTTTTTTTCCACTGCATTTTATTTTAAAAAACACTTTATTTATTTTTAGAGAGAGGGAAATGGAGGTAGAAGGAAAGGGATAGAAACACTGATGGGTGAGAAAAACACCAACTGGCTGCCCCCTGAATGCCACCAACTGGAGACCCAGGAGTGGCCAAGTGAAAATTGAAGCAGCAACCCCTGTTTGCAGGACAGTGCCCAATCCACTTAGTCACACCATTCAGAACTTTCCACTGCATTTTAAAATGCTGAACATTTATTTGCTTATCTGTCTCACCACCTCTGTTCCCACATCTCCTGTAGCTGGCCAGAAAAGAGGCTGTACCAAAGCAGAGATTGTATTCATTTGATTTACTACCAACTCCCAAGCTCCTAAGGAGAACGCCTGACAGGTAGTATGTATCGGAAATATTCTTGACATGTGTGATTAGTTATGTGAAATTGAGAGAGCCACTGTATTAGAAATTGATGAAACAAACATGTATCACTGTTTTTGAAAAGGAGTAGTGCTGTATGCTTGAAGAACCGACCAGGTTACAATCTATGCATGACACGCAGGCACTCGAGTGGCAGCTGTGACTGTATGCTACTCATCCTGCCAGGACTGGTTATGAGCGTCCACGTTGTTTTTCCGGCCCGCACTTGGTACCGACACATTTCTTAAGTCCCAAAGATCTGTGTCAATAATATTTTTAGCGTGAAAAAAAAGAAGTACTTGGCTCCCTGCTCCATACCCTATTTTGACTGTCACTGACAGTTCTTAGGTGTTTGAGAAGATGGATGCCCATCCTATGATGCTTTAGACCTGCAGCTCCACATACCTTCCCACATTCCATTCTCTCATTTCACCTGTGGTACAAGGAGACCAACCCCACACACACCCTTCCAGAAACCAGAGCCCATCCTGGGTTAGCAGGGAACCAACTGAGTAAAAAAGTAACATGGATAAGTAATGGTCATGTATGTATACAGGGCTCACTGGGGCATAACCTCATTGAACACCTGCAAATGTGATTAAAAACCACAGATCTATATAGAGTCACCACTGCTCCATATTGACTTTTGTAAGGTTTCATAAACTTTCGCATTTTTAATTCCTATATGTCATGAGAAAGTAAGTTTTATTTTAGAAGTTATCTGTCACACTTGAAATCAGATACTGAGTTGCACTGGCTATTTGAACACATTTTAAATAGGGCAACACTGCAGCCAGAGGAATAAAAATTAAATGGCTATAACTCCTTTTTTCTCATTTATTTTCTATTAAGCTGCACACAAAACTCTTCATCTTGGTGAAAATAAAGATTGGTCTCAAATATCCTTAAACATTAGAGGAATTAATTATGCATTTTATATTCTTTAAAAATGGCTTGTAACAACAAAAAGGCTGTTTCTTTACAGGTATCAGGTATATAAAAACCATGTACTAATTTAGAATTCTGGGTTTTCAAAACTATTATTTATATAAGATCATAAAAGCATGCCTGGCTAAAAAATTACTTGTTGAATTAACAGAGGAGAAAGTAGTTAATCACCTCTTTTGGAGGACTGGAGGAAGAATGCTAAGGAAGGCTTCATAAAAGAAATGATTCCTGAAGTACTGGTTGTCTAACATTTAATTGTGTAAAGAACGAACACTAGTGAGATTCATGGACAAAGCTAAGATGAGGGAATAAAACAAGTACGTTGGCTCAGAAGAACTGTGTACGCTATGGAACATAGCTTGAAAACAGTCTATTCAAGATATTCTCCTAATTGTCACTGTTGATTTTTATATTTATTTCATTTCTAGATAATTTCTGGAACCATGGTACCAACTTGGACAACTGTGGTTCAAATCCAGAAATACCTTGTCTATTTTTTGTGAAGATAAAACTCATTCAGGAAGGTTCCTTGAACCACTGTAAGGCAAATTAATTTGCCGTGCTGATCCATGGAGCAAAAGATTACAGGTGAGGTTGAGGCGGACAACAAGACATCAACACTGGGAGAAAACACTATTCAGAAACTTTCTTTGGGTATTAGGGCATTCAAGTGTCCACAAAGGTGGTATCTGAAAGATGGCAGACAAAAACCCCTACCCTTGTTCCTACGTGGAAACATTATGCAAACAGATACAGACGGACTAAAATGACTTTGTGAGAACCGTGGAAAACAGATTCGCAGCAACCAAGAGAATACCTGATCAAGAAAAAGCCACTTAAGCCCTGCCGGGTTGCTGTTAGTTCAAGTGTCATCATGTTATGCCAAGGTTGCAGGTTCAATCCCAGATCATGGCACATGCAAGAATTAACCAACAAATACATAAAAAGGTAGAACAAATCAGTATTTCTCTCTTTCTTGAAACCTATTTTTTTAAAAATAGCCACTCAGAAAAGTAGGAACTATTGTGGTGTTATTTGCTTACACTTACTTACACAATCCCTTCCCCAGTGCTATCAGGATAAAGTAACCCAATTCTCAGTTCCCCCCCTTAGGAGGGAAGAAAAGAGAGCAATGTATGTATACCTGAAACTAATACAAAATAATACTGAACGCAAACTGTAATGGAAAAAAAAAAAGCGGAATGTATTAAAATATTCCGGCCTATCACTACCTAAGGAACAGGTTTCTGTACTGCGTGACTTGGAGCAAGGGCAGGTACTAGAGCTTCTGAAAATCACAGGAGAGCTGCAGTCATGGGGACACCTGGTGCTGAGAGATTACGGGAGAGGAATAAAATAGAACAATCTAAGGCTCCTAGAAGAAGCAGATGCAAGACTCTTAGGTTAACTAAAACTAAATGTATATAGGCAATGGGGGGAAAAAAAACAAAGCAGCACAAGTCTAGGGAACACAAATGCCCAGAAAAGGTCCAAAGAAAAAATCCTTCACGCTGGGCTTATTAATGAAGGTCTTTCCCCCATACACAGCCAGTGTATAGACTGTGAGAGTTTTGTCAAATGCCCAATTTTAAAGAAAAGATCACAGAGCATACAAAAAAATTGAGAAACATGCCCATTCAAAGGAACACAATAAATCTCTGGATACCAACTATAGATCAGCTCAACTGAAAAATTCTTTAGTTCAACAGCAGATTCCAATAGGCAGAAGAAAAAAATCAGCAAAATTAATGATAGTTCATTTGAAATTATTGAGTCTAAGAAGCAAAAAGATAAAGCAAAGAGAATAACAGTCTAAGCCCTTAATGGACATCATCAAGTACACTAATATATGCATTATGGGAATCCCAGGGGCAGACTGAAAAAGGGGCAGAAAGCTTATTTGAACAAATAATGGCCCCATACTCCCCAAATTTATGGAAGGACATGGATTAACACACTCAACAAGCCTAACGAACTGTAAGTAGTATTAAACCCAGAAGACCACACTGAGACACATAATCAAACAGCCAAACAGGGAATCTTAAAAGCAGCTAAAGAAAAGTGACTTGTTCAGAGGACTTCTGGCATAAACCTTGCAGGCCATGGGCAGTTGGATGATACATGTAAAGCTATCAAAGGAAAAACTATCAACTGAGAATTCTATAACAGGTAAAAAGGGCCTTCAAAAATGAGGGAAAAATTAAGACATTCCTAGATAAACATAAGCTGAAGAAGTTCATTATCACTAGACTTGCCCTAAAAAACACACTAAAGGGAGTCCTTCAAGTGGAAACAAAAAGATATTAGATAATAACTTGTTAAACAAAATCATAAAGTTCTCTGGCAAAGTAAATATAGACAATTGCACAGATAAAATGAATATTATTGTGATTTAAAAATTCTATTATTCTCCAGAATCTAAAAGACAAAAGCATAAAAAAATATAAATCTATGTTAACAAGTAAAAATTGTAATTTTTAACACCAACAACATAACTTCAACATATTCTATGAAATTCCTATGGTAGCCACAAATACAGAATGTACATAAAGGAAATGAGAAGGGAATCAAAATGTGTCACTGAAAAAATCAACTAAACACAAAGGAAGACAGTAAGGGAGAAAATAAGGGACAAAAAAGCTGTTAAAACATACAAGTACTTATTGCCATTTTATTGTTGACATCTTTGTTGTTCTTCTTAAAGAAGACCCTTTAATATTTCAAACAAAAAGGACATACACAAAATAAGTAACAAAAATGGCACTGTCAAGTCCTTACTGATCAGTAAGTAACAGATTTAAAGTGAAAGGACAGAAAAATATGTTCTGTACAAATAGTAATCAAGAGAAATCAGGGGTATCAATAATAACATAAGACAAAATAGACTATAAGTCAATCTAAAACAGTTACAAAAAAAGAGAAGGGCATTATATAATAAAAGGGTAACTACACTCAACTTTATTAAAACAGTAATACTACTTACGATAACACCCAAAAGAATAAAATACCTGAGAATAAATTTAGCCTAGGAGGTAAAAGACTTGTACACTGAAAACTATAAAAATTTGTAAAATGAATTAAAAGCCTAAATACATAAAGGAGTCCTGTGCTCATGGACTAAAAGATTCAAACAATACTGATAAGATGGCAATAGGACCAAAACAATCTACAGATTAAGTGCAGTTCCTATTAAAGTCACACTGTTTTTTTTATGCAAAAAATGAAAAACAAGACTTTTAAATTCATGTAAAGTTATAAGGGTAGAGGTGGCAGGGATGGCTTTTTCAAAAGTAATGGAGACTGAAGCACAGACCTGCTGGACTGAAGAAGGGTCTAGGATAACCATTATTGGAAAAGTACTTTAAAAAAAATTATTAAAGATTTTCTTTCTTTATCTTTAGAGAGGGGAAAGGAGGGAGAAATGTGATGTACAAGAGAAACAGTGTTTGGCTGTCTCTCTCTCTCCACCCAATGGGGACCTGGCCCATAACCTAGGCATGTGCCTAGACCAGCAATGAACCGGCAACCTTTCAGTCAGTAGGCCAGCACTCAATCCATTGAGCCATACCAGCCAGCGTGAAAAAGTACTTCTTAATTTCAAAACATACTATAAAGCTATAGCAATCAAAGCATCATGGTACTGGCATATAGACCAATGGAATAGATTTAAAAGTCCAGAAATAAATCCATGTATTCATGGTGATTTGATTTTAGATAAGGTCTTTCATTCAATGGAGAAAGAATGGTATTTTCAACAAATGGTGCTGGGACAAAAGAATATCCACATTCAAGAGAATGAAATTTAACCCTTCACCTAACAACCTAATCTAAGTGCTAAAACTATATAACATGGAGCGTGTGAGATCTTGCTTCCTGTATGAGTTCATAAAAATTAAAATAATAACAACTACACAACTCTTAGAAGAAAACATAGAAGTAAATGTTCGTGACATTGGATTTGGCTATGAATTCTCAGCTATGACCCAAAAAGCAGAAGCAGAAATGAAAAAACAGTAAGTTGGACTTTATCAAAATTAAAAGCTTTGGTGTCCCTAAGGACACTATCGGAATGAAAAGGCAACCCACGAGTGGGACAAAATATTTACAAATCATGTAACTCGTAAGGGACCCTAACCTGTAATATATACTGAACTCTTACAATTCAGTAACAAAAGACAACCCAGTTAAAAAATGGACAAGGGACTGAGACATTTCTCCAAAGATACACAAATGGTGTAACAGGATTTACTCACCACAGATACAGAAATCAAAACCATAATAAGGTGCCACTTTATGGCCATTAGGACTGGTATAATAGTTTTCTTAAAAAATGGAAAATCCTAAGGGGACTAAAAGGTAATGTTAAAAAAAAAAAAAAAAAAAAAAAAAAAAAAAAAAAAAAAAAAAAAAAAAAAAAAAAAAAAAAAAAAAAAAAAAAAAAAAAAAAAAAAAAAAAAAGAAGATTAATTTTTTTTTTAAAGGAGGGCATGAGGCCCCCAATGTAGATCTTCTGCTGAAGAAGTAAGGGTGGAGAAGTTTAGGAGTTGAGGAAAGAAGATTACGGAGGGCAAGATCTCACAGACCAGTGGAATACGGACATCTGCATATGGATAGGTGACAAGTTAACTGGCTACTAGCCTCCAAAGCAATACACACTTTCATGATAGCCTGGCCAAGATGGAGGCATAGGAAAACATGCTTTGCCTCTGTGCACAACTACAGAAAAAATTACAAGTATATTACAAAACAAATTTTACCCAGATTCGCCAGAAGATCGAGCTGTATAGAAGTCTGACAACTCAAAATTTAAAGAAGCCACATTCTTCCAGACAGGCACCTTTTCTGCAATAGGACACGCTACTAAAAAAGGAGGTCAAAGTAGCTCTATCTAATACACAGAAATGAACACAGGGATGCTGGCAAAATGAGACAAAGAAATATGGCCCAAATGAAAGAACAGAACAGAATTCCAGGAAAAGAACTAAAGGAAATGGAGATAAGCAACCTACCAAATGCAGAGTTCAAAACACTGGTTATCAGGATGCTCAAAAAAATCACTGGGTACTGCAAACAGCATAAAAAAGACCCAGGGAGAAATGAAGGTTGCATTAAGTGAAATAAAGAAAAATCCACAGGGAACCAACAGCAGAGGAGATGAAGCCAAGATTCAAATTAACTTGGAACATTCAGGAAGAAAAAAAGCATTCAATAACAACAAGAAAAAAAAATTAAAAAAGGCAAGAATAGAACAAGGAGCCTCCAGGACATCTCCAAATGTATTAACATCCGATTCATAAGGATGCCAGAAGAGGAGGAGCAAAAACTCAAAAATTTATTTGATAAAATAAAGGAAGAAAACTTCCCTAATTTGGTAAAGAAAATAGACACACAACTCTAGGAAGCAGAGTCCCAAACAACTTGGATCCAGAGAGGACCACACCAAGACACATCATAATTAAAATGCCAAAAGATAATGACAGAGAATCCTGAAATCAACAGAATAGCAGAGTTGCCTACAGAGGAGTTTCCATAAGACTGCCAGCTGATTTCTTGAAAGAAACTTTGTCTAGAAGGGACTGGTAAATATTCAAAGCAATGAGGAATTCTGGCCAAGATGGAGGTATAGGTAGATACACTTCACCTCCTCTCATAACCAAAAGGAAGACAACAAATTTAAAAACAAAAACCAACCAGAACTGCCAGAAAATCAAACTGTATGCAATTCTGACAACGAGGTAGTTAAAAGAAAAAACATTCACTCCAAGTGGTAGGAGGGGTGGAGAAGACACACAGCAAGGCAGTAGCTGGAGGACCAAATGGGCAAGGTGGCGGCTGGCGGCCCCACATTTCTGTGCAGATAAACCAGGAGGAACAACTGGGGAGTGAGATAGATTGCTCAAGCCAGGGTTCCAGGGTGAGAAAAGAAAGCCTCAAAACCTCTGGTTATAAAAATCTGTGGGGGGTTTGGCAGTGGGAGAAACTCCCAGCTTCAAAGGAGAGTTCGTTGGAGAGACCCACAGGGTTCTAGAACGTATACAAACCACTCCTCACCCGAAATCAGCACCAGAAGGGACCATTTTGCTTGTCGGTAGTGGAGGAAGTGACTAAAAGCCAGTGAGAGCTGAGCAAGTGGCATTGTTTCCTCTTGAACCACTCCCCCACATACAGCACCACAACATAGCAATGTGGGTTGCCCCACCCTGGTGAATACCTAAGCCCCCACACCTTACTAGTAATAGGCATGCTGAGACAAAGAAATCAGGCCCAAAAGAAAGAACAGATCAAAGCTCCAAAAATAGAACTAATCAATGAAGAGATAGCCAACTTATCAGATGCAGAGTTCAAAACACTGATAATCAGGGTGCTCACAGAAATGGCTGAGTATGGTTGGAAAATAGAGGAAAAAGTGAAGGCTATCCAAAGGGAAATAAAGAAAAATATACAGGGAACCAACAGTGAAGGGAAGGAAACTGGGACTCCAATCAATGATTTGGAGCAGAAGGAAGAAGTAAACATTTAACCAGAACAGAATAGAGAAACAAGAATTCAAAAAAATGAGGAGAGGCTTAGGAACCTCTGGGACAACCTTAAACATTCCAACATCCGAATCATAGCAGTGCCAGAGGAAAAGGAAGATCAAGAAATGGAAAACTGATTTGAAAAAATAATGAAGGAAAACTTCCCCAATCTGGCAAAGGAAATAGATTGCCAGGAAGTCCAGGAAGCTCAGAGAGTCCAAAAGAAGTTGGACCCAAAGAAGCATACACCAAGGCACATCATAATTACATTACCCAAGATTAAAGATAAGGAGAGAATCTTAAAAGTAGCAAGAGAAAAGGAGTCAGTTACCTACAAAGGAGTGCCCATAAGACTGTCAGCTGGTTTCTCAAAAAGAAACCTTGCAGGCAAGAAGGGGCTAGAAAGAAGTATTCAAAGTCATGAAAGGCAAGGACCTACATCCAAGATTGCTCTATCCAGCAAAGCTATCATTTTAGAATGGAAGGGCAGGTAAAGTATTCCCAGATATGGTCAAGTTAAAGAAGCTCATCATCACCAAGCCCTTCTTATATAAAATGTTAAAAAAAACTTATCTATGAAAAAGATGATCAAAATGATGAATAGTAAAATGACAACTCACAACTATCAACAACGGAACCTAAAAAAACAAAAACAAAGACTAAGCAAACAACTAGCACAGGAACAGACTCACAGAAATGGAGATCACATGGAGGATTATCAGTGGGGAGGGGGAGGGGAGCGAATGGGGGAAAAGTTGCAAGGATTAGTAAGTACAAATTGGTAGGTACAAAACAGGAGGGGATGTTAAAAATAGTACAGGAAATGAGAGTAGCCAAAGAACTTACATGCATGACCCATGGATATGAACTAAAGGGGGAATGCTGGAGGGAATGGCAGTACTGGGCAGAGGGGGGAAAAGGGAGGAAATACTATTATAGCATAATCAATAAAATATATTTAAAAAAGAAAAAATAAAAAAATTATAACAAAAAAAGGAAAATCACAAATGTTGGTGTACATTTGGAGGTACTGGAACCCTTGTGCATTGCTGTGGGTAATGTAAAATGGGTTCAGTCACTGTGGAAAAACTTTTGGCGGTTCCTCAAAAAGCGAAACACAGAATTATCATATGATCCAGCAGTTTTACTCCTATGTACCCCACAGAAACAAAAACAAGCACTCAATATGCATATACTCATGCACATTCATATCAGTACTATTTGTAATAGCCAAATGGGTTAAAATAATACAAATGTCCATCAATGGATAAATGGATAAACAATCTGTGGTATATATAATGAATTATTACTAAGCTATAAAATGGAATGAAATACTGATACATGCTACAACATGGATAATAAACTTTGAAAACATTGCTAAGTAAAGGAAGCCAGACATAAAAGTTCACATATTCATGGTTCCAGAACAGGTAAATCCATAGAGACAGAAAGCAGATTTGTGGTTCCCAGAACCTGGGGTAAGAGGGTGATGGGGAAAGACTGCTTAATGGTACGAGGTCTTCTGCTGAGGTGATGAAAATGTTATGTAACTAGAGAGATGGTGGCTGCACACTGTGAATGTACTAAATGCTACAGAACTATATCCCTTAAAATGGTTAATTTTATATATCACTTCAATAATAATAAAAAAAATAAATGTTTTAAGATAAATTAAAAAAAAATGTTAAGGGAGATTGACTATACCTTTTCTTTCTTTCCTTTTTTTGTCTTCTCGGGTGGTGGCATTTTGGGAGCTGGAGGTGGCGTTGGGGGAGCAGGAGGAGGAGGTGGTGGTGGCGGTTCCGTAACAGCAGTGACAGGCACAGCACCTCGGGCCTGGATGGGCTGCAATGTGGCAGCAGTCACCGTCATAGGAACAGAACACTCAGCATAACTCATAATTGCAGAAGCTGATGCCAGTCCTAGGTAATTTGACTGCAGGCTCATTCCTCTGGCTTGATGACCCATTCCTGTTGCTGGATGGCTAACTGTTACTGCCTGGGGTCCAATCCCTGCGGACTGTTGTCCAGTCCCTGTTGTCTGGTGACCTAACACAGAAAACATAAAATGAAACTTTATGACAAACTCTAAAACAAGAAAGAAAAGGGAACTGAGGAACTTACAGATCACCTACAAAATGATTCTAATATATCTTCCTCAAAAAATACAGCCACATTTTCTAGTAGCAAAATATTTATTTAAAGAAAGATTTTATTTATGTATTTTTAGAGCAAGGGGAAAGGAGGGAGAAAGAGAGGGAGAGAAACAGCCATCAGTTGCCTCTCATATGCCCCCACCTGGGGACCTGACCTGTAATGCAGTCAGGTGCCCTAACCAGGAACTGAACCTATAACCTTTGGTTCACAGGCTGGCATTCAATCCACTGAGCCACACCAGCCAAGGCACAAAATATATTTTTAAAAAATTTATTTATTTATTTATTTTTAGAGAGTGGAGAAGGGAGAAAGAAAGGGAGAGAAACCCGCAACCCACGCATGTGCCTTCAACCAGGAATAGAACTGGTGACCTGTAGCTTAACAGGACAATGCCCAACCAACTGAGCCACACTGGTCAGGGCTAGTAGCAAAATATGAATTTCTGAATACTTTAAAATACTTTAGAATTAAGGTACTTAAACATCAAAACCACTGTTATGTAAATACAAAGAAGATAATCTGGAAGGATACATGCCAAATTGCTAATAGTAACCCAAGTGTTTAGCAAGTGAAAAGAAACACACATAAATTATCTACGCAATGAGAAACTTTTAACACTAATTTATGACATATAATTCTGGAAACAAAGATATAGGACATTGAGGAAAACATTTTAATCACGATGCTTACCTGTAGCTATAGGTGACTGGCTGTAGAGGACTGGAGAACTACCAATGGTAGCTGATCTCTGAACTACTGCAGTACTAATTTCGGTAGCTTTTCTCTTTACTGCTTTAGTGGAAGGAGAACTAGAGATGGTAGAATCAACTGAACTCTGAAACACAAAAGAGTCAGTGGCTAAAGGACCTGGTTAAACATCCTCTTCTAAAATAAAACATGATATGAATCATACCCTGGTCCTCTAAAACTCTATGGGATGCCAAACAGCATTTCTCACCTGACTGGTTACAACTGTGGTTTGTGTGGAAGGTTTCAGTGGAGTATCCTCCTCTGTTCCTGGGGCAGGAGGCTCCTCACTTCCCTCATCCTCCATCTCTACCTCCTGGATCTCACCATCTTCTACAGGAGGAGGGGGAGGCGGAGGAGGCGGAGGAGGAGGAGATTCTGGGGGTGGAGGTGGGGGCGGTGGCATTTCCAAAGGTAATGGAGGTTGAAGCACAGGCACATTTGACTGAAGGAGGGTCCAAAATGGAGTAAGCGGCATGAGTGATGAAGAAGAAACTTGACCAGAAAAGGACTCTTTACAAAGAGAACCTAAAAAAACGAACAAGAGTCAGGTAAAAAGCAATAAAAAAACTCCATGGCTTTTATTTACAGAAACGTGCAACTACTTGGTGAGACAAAATCTGACCCACAGACTTATTCTACATCGATGTCACTTAAGTACCAAATAACTCAGTTTAAAAATGATGTTCAGGGAAAGATAAATTCATGAACCTCAACATTAGCACTCATACCCCACCTATGAAATACTAATCTTGTTCTTTGGGTCTAGATTTATAAACGAGTGAAGCACATTAACCCAATGAGAAATTTGGTCATCTGAACTTACACTCAGTTTCCAAATACACTAATGACTAGGCAAACACTCTGGGGTCTCTTTATTTTCAAAAAGTGATGAGGGCAGTGATGTGCATTTGCAGCGCTGATTCCATGTAGTTTTAGTGAGTTAGGCAAGTAACTGAGGATGACCCAGAGAAGTACTCATTCAAAACATTCACAAATTCTACCTGTTTTAATTAATTTGGGTCACTAAGCTTTAAAAACCCATTTGCAAGGTGCTACTGTCAACCTTAACATTCCTTCACACTTCTGTGTGAATTATACTCATTTACTAAATTAGAGGGTAATTTTACTTGTGAGAGAAAGAAAATGTAAGAGAACAAATCTTCAAGGTAAATAACTAAAACACACACACACACACACAAGTTTGAAGATGCAGAGGATTTGAAATTGCTGTTGAAGCCTGAGTTAAATTATAACTGAAAAGCTACAGGATCAGCTTTCTTCTAGTTTTCCACAATTTAGTTAATTACTGTCCTTTCTCTAGTGGGAAAAGCTTTAAGGATTAGAGAAAATAGGATATACTTACTTGTAGCCTTCCCCATCCCTCTTTATCGTCAATAGGGAAGTTTCACAATATATGGGACTATTAGATATATATCCCAGGAATGTTGAAAGGTATTTTCTCCCTAAAATTCATAGAATTTAGGAGTAGAAGACACATGAGAAATCATCTAGTTCAACCCTCTCATTTTAAAGGTAATGAAACCCAGGAGGAAACATGTAATTTGCCCAAGATTATACAGCTTAGTGGCCAGGTATGACTCCTAGTCTAGTGCTAGTTTACCAAGATTTCCCTGTGAGGTATCAGGAGTCCAAGAGCTTTAGAAATCTCAGTCAAATAAATCTCACTTCTCATGGAGATCCAGATGCAGTCACCTGTTAAATTTTATGGTCAAAAGCAGTGGATTAGGTAAGGGTTCTATTATAAATGACTCAGGGACAAGAATAAGGCATTTTACCTTACTTTGCTCAAAATACACTACAATGGCACTCAACAAGGTAAAACCAAAGTGACCGCGAACCATTTGACTTTCGAAATAACTTTTCATGAAACAGAAAATTGATACATTATGTAAAAGACTTTAAGAACCTGATTCACATGATTATTGTAATTATTTTGAGGAGTTGTTTAGGACTAAAGAAAAGAGCACTGAAAAATTCACCAGAAAATAGAAATGTAATTTTTAGCTAAAGACTTCAAATGTGTTATTATACTTGTATTTAGTTATACCTATCTATGAATTTATACACTAACTTTTGGACAAAGATTGGGTGTGGCCAACAGTTTACTACATTACATAAAAGTATATCAAGATTATATCAGAACTAAGGGAATAAACACTGAAGCTTAGCATCATACTAAACTTCCTTCTAATAAACCAACCACAACATATGGTAGGTAAGTAGAAATGTCAGATTTTATATATCGGCAGATTTTTCATTTAGAAGCATAATGCAATGCCAGTACAATTATGATGGTGATATGCTGCTGTGCAGAGAAACTCAAGGAAACCTAGGTCCTGGATTAATAGTGTGGTTTACAAGCTCCAACAAAGTGAATCAGAATTAAACTTTGTGTAAATATAAAATGAACCAGACTTGATAGCAGCAAACAAGGAACACTTTTAGAATATTTGAATCCCAAAGTACATTTACTCAAAACATAAAAGCTGTGTCTTAAGATTTATAATTATCTCCTTTAGCTTAAATACAAAGAACTTCCAAGAAATCCTAATCTGAATATCCATGGATGTCATATTACATGATGCTTTTCTTCATTTCTAAATGTAACCCAGTTGTTTTATTTTGCCATTAAAGAGTACACTTAAGTATGAAGCGCAAGGAGAGATTAAAATGGTACATACACAGCTTTCATTATATGCTAACAGATTTAGAAAACTACAAACTTAAAGATAAAATAGTATGGGGATGCAAATTTTGAATGTTTCAAGAGCATGTCTTTTCTATGCATCTTTATTTCTATTTATAAACAGGCTTCCTTTATTTCCCTATATTCTCACAAAGAGAAAACTCTGCATAGTATTTTGAGCCAAGAGGCCAGTTTAGCAATTTCAAGTAAGAACTTTTATAAATAATACGTCCTCAGAGACTTTTTTTTTTTTTTTTTGAAAAGCAGCTATATTTAAACTAAGTGACACAGCCCAGTAAAACAAACATACTGGGTTGGGTATCTTGAAATATCACTCATCTTTAGAGACATGTTAAATTCAAACATTAAACAATAAACAAGGTCTAAAAATAAAGAGAACCCTGGAACTTCCTTGCTCCCAAAAATATAGTAATTTTTCTTTGAAAGATTATTTTAACCACTGCTAAACTAACAAAGAGCACACACTGCATGTATTATAAACTTTCTTTATAGGCTTAGAATAGTAATCGGTATTGCTTTTAAATTCCAAAGACCTAAGTACACACTTGGATTTTATTTATATGAAGTTTATCACGTGATTTTAGTGGTTCTCAATAAAGAGGTTAAAGAATATAAGCTGGTTTAGCAGTGGCTTTTTCCCAAAGCATAATTACTTTTATTTTAATCAGACAGGAATGTCCCAAGGTCTTCCTGTTACCAGACAGAACCAACAGGGTGTGTCATCTGACCACGGAACACTTACTTGGTAATTCTAGACTATCCAGCTTTGAAACATACAAGACAGACATCAGACAGTGGTCAGGCGTGGAATCACCTACCCAGAACCACCATCAAGCCCTTTAAGTTCACTAACTACTAAAACACAAATAATAAAACCAACTTATTAGAAAACCTACCTATCGCTGCTACTAAAAGAAAGGGGGAAAAATAATGAAAACAAAACAAAACAAAAACAAAAACAAAAAAAAAACCCTCTTTGTGAAAATGGTAAGTAAAATACCCTGTAACTTGAGAAAATGTATTTCTGAAAAGGTAGAATGAAACCCCCTTTTGTTATGTTCTAAAATGATCACTACAGTCACATTGGGCCTTTTATTTAGAGTGCTCTGATAACGACTCATAGGCCATTTAGGAAGTTAAAATCACTACCACTTTCATTTGGTGCATCATCAGAACCTTTCTACTGGGATTAGGGAGCCTACAGAGCACAAAGCACCATTTCTTATAAGCAGAATACAAAAGAATTCAGCTCTTTCCTCCCTAACTTACCTAAAGATTCCATGTCTTTTTATCTTCAAAGGTTTATTTCTTTAGAAATGATTCCACAGACCCTTGCCTTCATATGCCACCATCCTAACAAATATTAATAGCTACCAGTTCTCTTAGATCAAAAGGTTGTAATCAGTTTTGACTATGCTTCATTATTCACTTATTTTTGTCACTCCAAGATGGACTTGGAGGGGAAAAAAAATGTGTATCGTCTTCCATTATGGGGAAATCAAGCCATGACTCTTACAAGAGCTACCAGATTCTCAGAGTAACTGAGGAGTTATGACAGTCCCTCTGAATGGGGACTTTCATAAGTCCCCCGAATGTACAGTAGGTCCTTGCATAATGTTTTGTTGTAACGTCAATAAAATGAATGAGATGACATAAGAATCTAACTCTTATTTACATCAATTAGTCTATGGTAAAACTGGTTTCATTACACATTGTTTTGTGTAGTCACAGAACCTATCGAAAAGGTAAGTGAGGACTTACTGTTTACAACTAAACCGAAGAGCTCCAAGAGTACTTTAAATGAAGAGCCATCCTGATTTATAGAAAAATATTGTTGACTATTTGTAATAATAAATTATTTTGCTCCTCTGGAACAAGCATAGTCCTAGATTCACTGCATTTCTGTAGATCATATGATTTGAAACAACCACATTTCTTTTAAGACTTCTTGTAATGAAGTTGACAAATGAGGTTGCATTAGAGTTCTACAGAATGGTGCAACAAATCTCACATTATTAATTATTACTCCACACAGATTTTCACAATTTAACCATGCAGTTCCTTAGCATTAATTAGCATTTCTGTTACTGGAAAACCACAGCTTTGTCTGTGATATGAGAGTGGTTACAGGACACTCTTAAAATCAAAATACAGTGGCCCACCATTTCATTTTGTCTCAATAGTATGCTGATTTTCAACTAGTTACTGCCTTTGTTTTCTTAAGTATAACTTTTGCATTCTTTCTTTAGGTTAAGCCTCTTTCTTTTTTTTTTTAGAACAAAAAGGGGGAAAGAGTGGGTGGAGAGAGAGGTGGCAGGGTGCGGGAGAGAAAGAGAGAGAGAGAGAGAGAGAGGGAGGGAGGGAGGGAGGGAGGGTGTTATTTATGCATCCATTGCCTACTTCCTGTATGTGCTCTGACCAGGGATCGAACCTGCAACCTTGGTGTACTGGGACAATGCTCTAACCACCTGGCCAGGACTCAAGCCACTATTTTTTAATTAGAAATTTATGTTGTGATTTATGATCTGGCTGGTGTGGCTCAGTGGATTGAGCACCAGCCTGCGACTGAAAAGTCACTGGTTCTATTCCCAGTCAGGGCACATGCCTGGGTTGCAGGCCAGGTTACTGGTTGGGGCATGCAAGAGGCAAGAGATCGATATTTCTCTTGCACATTGATGTTTCTCTCTTTCTCCCCTCTCTAAAAATAAATAAAATATATAATAAAAATTATGTTATGATTTAAATTATTTCCTTCTTTTATGACCTTAATACATGTCTTTTTTCTCTAAAATCATCTCTCCAATTAATACAGGGTAAATTATCCCACCTGAGGAATTCTCGGAGGATTCTGCAGAATTTGAATCAGTGCCAGTTTTGTCTTTCAAGGTCTGTTTAGGAAGATTCTGGTCTCTACTTTCTTGTGCTTGGCTTTCTTCCTCCTCCTCCTCACCATCTGGGAACTCCCACTGAGACTCGCCCGATTGTTCGTTTACATAGAAATATCGTCTATGATCCCTAAATTACAAGAAAGAAAACACATGTTTTAAGACCCATTCTCCTACAAAGACACTTCCATTTGGTCCTGTCCCAGGACAGCAGTCTGCTCTCATAGGGACGAACCTCTTCTTAATGGACTGCTATTCACAAAGGCAACAAAGAGCTTTGACGTTTGTTTGAGAATGGAGAACCAAGGATAATTCAAAGCTATTTGCACTGCCAGCAACTCTGTGAATACAGCCCTGAGCCCTCTCACACCAACAGATGACTTAGAAAACATCTCTCATATCCTTTTTTTTTTTTTTTTTTTTGCCAATGCTTAACAGGATTTCAAGTGTCATTAACAGAGGGACTCAGGTTCCTAGAACACTAATTTCCCTTCCAAAGAAGAGAACAACGAAGTATGCGGAAGGTGACTCTTCCCCTCTTGGACCGTGGAATTCACATTTCATACTCTTGATACCAAACACAGTGAAAGCTAAAGAGAGGGAGAGGATCTGGGAGCTGAAAAATAAAAGAGCAAAGATTTCAAATAACGAAAAAAAAAATCAAGAAAAGTCAAATATAAAAAGAAATGTTTTCATCTGACCTGCTGGCAGAAGATAGTAATCTTGTTCTTCATTCACATCTTCAGCCACGAAGCTTTCCTTAACTTCACCGAGGTTAATCAGGAGTAGTTGCTTCCAGAGGTCCTGTAAAGCGCACAGAGCTCTCGCATGCGCTTAACCCCCAAGCCCGCCCTACTCCGTGCAACACTCTGGAGAGTAAAACCAGCTTTGTCCGATCTTGGAAAAAAATCCGTTACATGGAACACTTTAAACATTGTTTTTTGTTTCTCCAACGCGTGGCTGGCCCAAACTCTGTAAGCGTTTGCAGTGCTTTGCCTGCCCAGCACCGCTGACTGCAGCTGCTCTCAGTCTCCAGACAGGCTGTCATGTTGTCAGGTGGTGGTGATCACAAATCATGTCTGAGATGTCAAAGGTGAAAGGTGAAAAGGGGAGAAGAGTGCGTACCTGTCCCAGTGGCAGGACCAGCCTTTAGGAGTGGCGTTTATTTCATACTGTTTTAGTTGTTCTGCTGCATCCTGAAGTTTTCGTTTAAGGTAGTTTCCATTAAGAGCCCCTTCCCTCCAGTCTGCAATCCGAGTCTAGAATCAACAAACAGTAAGTTTTAGAGATTTACTATGTCAGGAGGAAGGAGTAAGAAGCACGTAAATCCTCCAGTTTGTGACTGTACTGCTAGACGCAGCAGGAATAGACCAAAGAGGAAAAGAACTCCCATCTTAATTTCATAAAAAATGAGCCTGAACCCCAATACATTTTACACTGCCAACTCTCCAGTACCTGTGAAAATGAGCAGCAGTTTTAGTTTCCCCCTTTTGACTATATTATTTCCCCAGTAATTTTACCTTTCATTTGGACAGATAGTTCATTCAGGTCAGTAATGTTACTAATCAAAAATAAAAGTCTGGTTCTAAGGAAAACCAGTCAGCTTCCTACAGGAAGCCGGTTATAAATAGGACTTAGAAAAACTTTTTTTTAGGACTCAGAACTTTTTAGAACTTTCCTTAGATTTCTTATATTTGAGCACTTATAAAGTACTTTCAACATTATATGGCCTCATCGGATCATTATGAATAGAGTTTTAACTTATTAGAAAAAAAAAACCTGTATTAAAATATACGCCTTGCTCTGGCTGGTGTGGCTCAATGAACTGAGCACTGGCCTGCAAACCAAAAGATTGCCAGTTAGATTCCCAGTCAGGTCCCTGCCTGGGGGGCATGAGAGAGGCAACCAATCAATGTTTCCTTCCCTCACCACCCTTCTCTATCTGAAAATAAAATCTTCACACACACACACACACCCCTCTTTTCAGTTGTACACCTGAAATTTATGTTATTAACCAATGTTGCCATAATAAAATAAAATACATATGCTCATTGAAAGTGGTAAGTGTAAGTATCATCATTATACATAATATGTATACCTCTCAGTATTTATCTTAATATTTTGCTTTGGCTAATACAACAGTTTTATTTCCTGGGTAAGTGGTTAAAATATACATCAAGGTTAAACATTCAAATTTAGGATTAAAACATAACAAGACATTCAACATTTCATTTAAACATTGACTATAGCAAAAATGGCTAAATTACCTCAGTCTGTAAGAGCAGCACATGAAAGTTGGAGATGGACTGTCTATTAATGCCTAAAAATTCAAATTTACTTGTCAGGGTATTTGCTAGTTCTCCAATCTGAAACTGAAATGCAGGAAAGAAAAGTTAAAAATGGAATCAGCAATATTTTCTATATTAAGTAAAATGGACCTGCTTATAAATTATATAACCTTGCCCTGGCTGAACCAAAAGGTCGCTGGTTCAATTCCCAGTACCCAGTAGGGGGGCTCGTAAGAGGCAACCACACATTGATGTTTCTCTCCCTCTCTTTCTCCTTCCCTTTCCCTCTGTCTAAAAAGAAATAAAATCTTAAAAAGAGTTATATAACCTTTCTCAAGTAGCTGCATCCAGTTATGTAGAAGATAAAATTATAATTTATAATAAAATAATTCATATAAGGTAGAGAAATTAAAGCATTATCTACTTGAACACAACATATAATGCAACAGTTGAAAGCAGATCCTAAATGATATAACTCCCAACACTGTTCAAACTATTATTTATCCATTACTAACTATGTATACTAGCCACGCTCTGAAAAAAAAATAATTCTCCCAGTCCCTTCTACATTGATGTACACTAGCTAGTGATTGAATAAACTCTTTCAAGACAAAAGAATATGCTGTTTTTTCCAACAGACTGCCCTTAAATGGCCACTTATCTTATATGGCTCAATTCTACTCATATGAGAAATAAAAATGAAATTGGAAGCAAATTTACCTTTGTGTAAGGGCATGTAGGAATTTTTAACTTTTAGTGTTTTTAGTACTTCCAAACTAGAGAAGACTTTGATAAGCTACTGCTTTCTAAAGGAGGTTTATTGTGAGAAAGCAATTAGAAATTTATATTTTTAGAAAATTTCTCTACATAAAATCAGCCTTATTAATTCCTTATTTCAGCCTTAAATATGATATTTCCACCCAACAAAGTAAATGATTTATGTTTTGCAGAGTAAAGATTACTACTACTTGCTAATAAGAATTAGTTCAATGGTTAGACAATTTAAAAATATTTGTCATGTCCTGGCTGGTGTGGCTCAGTGGACTGTGTGTCAGCCTGAGAACCAAAGGGTCACCAGGTCAATTCCTACTCAGGGCACACACCTGGGATGCAGTAGGGAGCACTGAAGAGGTAACCACACATTGATGTTTCTTTCCCTCTCTCCTTCCCTTCCCCTCTAAAAAGAAATA
This sequence comes from Anoura caudifer, assembly GCA_004027475.1. Classification (NCBI taxonomy): domain Eukaryota; kingdom Metazoa; phylum Chordata; class Mammalia; order Chiroptera; family Phyllostomidae; genus Anoura; species Anoura caudifer. Next base: position 67,041 of record PVKU01006793.1, read on the forward strand.
AAATATTTAAAAAAAATCATCATGTTGCATTAAGGAATATATACACATACTTTTAAATCCTGTTCTTCTTCTACTTTAGGTGCTGTTTGTACTTTTATCTTCTCTGAGGATTCTTCTATTTCCATCTCTTTGTCTGAATTCTCATCTATTTTTTCTGAATTTTCAGCACCAGTTGCTGCAAAAGAAAACACAAAATTAAATCAAAGGTATTGATACTATAGAACACCATAAACATTTTCTTACCCCTACAGCAGAGAGCTTTGAAAAAAATGTTAACTTTCTCTGTTGCCTGTTTCTTACTTGCTAAAGAAGCCCTAATGATTTATCAACCTATTGTCTTCATTAAGCCCAAAAATTTTATCCTTTATAATCACCTTTTTGATATGGGCCTATGAATGAAATTTACTTTATTTTACATTATTTTATAGTTTCTGCTTTCTCTTTCTACTTTATTAATCTTTTCTTTTCTTCCAAAATATCATGGCTTCAAATTACTTACAAAAGCTAAGTATCAAACTTGGAATATATGAGGGTTCTTTATCAAGTAAGTTTTGGGGGTGGGGGAAAGGCTTTCAAAATCAGCAGCATTTTAAACTACCTGGTAACTACCTTCCTGACCTGCTTAAGACCTAGACAATCTGTATTGGCCTAACCTATAACCTAGTCTTTTTGATGTCTGTTAGCAGTGGGAACCTCCACAAGAGAACAGGTTTACCATCAACTTGAATGGAATAAAAGATACAACCTCTCTTTGTTATGCTTAATACCTGATTAACAAACTAATCCTCATATAAAATGCAAATCATTGTCATGAGAAACAGATTTTTAAAAAAATCAAATTTGAGCACCTTTTCTTAACTCTGGTTATTCCTTGATCTAAGGAAGAAATGTGACACTGACATCACTTTCCTGAGCTTTTATTAGCCTAAATTGGCCTTGCTCTCTATATCATTTGATCATTAACATCTCTTCTGCATTTTCTAATCATCTGAAATACAATTTTTCTACTCTTCCACTCATTAGTTTGTAATTCATTTATGTATCAGACATTTTACATCAGGTGGCAGGCACAAGAATTTAACAGTTTTAAGCACCACTAATGCTCAACAACTTGAGTATTTTGAAGGGCAATTAGGCAGGGTCTATCAAATTAAAATGCACACACCTCCTGACCTAGTAATATACCACTAGGAATCTATACAATTACACAAAAATTTGCATTAAAAAATACATACAGGATAGATGTTTATTACAGCATTATTTTTATTGTGAAGTACCATAGCAAAAGATCATAAAACATTCTAAGAAATATGTACAACATACAGTCTTAAAATAGGAACACTCAAAGAACTATAACCCAGCTTAACAGAATACTATTCTTAGCCACTCTGGCCTCTCTGCCACTACATTGATACCAGATAGAACCTCTACCCTGAAGGTGTTAGTAGTTCCTTTTCTTTCAGCATGCACAGGTCTTTAAGCACAGTAAATTTATGCATTTTCTGACTTATATTCACAGAACATTAACATATGCATTCTTCTATTTCAATTCAACATTACTTCTGAGATTAATCCATACTGATGTTTATAACTATATGTCATTTATTTTTCACTGCTGCTGTTTAGAATTTGTAAGAATATAACACCATAGGGGGAAATGGGGACAACTGTAACAACTATTAAAAAAAAAAAAAAAAGGATATACCATAATTTATCCATTCCACCTTTGATGGACATTTGAATGGCCTGTACATTTGATAAAATAAATAATTATTATTTTTTTCCCTAATCCTCACCTGAGGATGTGTTTATTGATTTAAGAGCAAGCAAGCAATGTTTTCTCTTTTATGAACACTGATATGAAAGAGAAATATCAATCAGTTGCCTCCTGTATAGGTTCCAACTGGGGATTGAGACCACAACCTTTTGGTATATGAGACAAGGGTCCAAGCAACTGAGCCATCTGGCCAGGGCTAAATGTAGTCTTATTCTCAAGAGTGAAACACAAATATGATTTAAATATCCATCAATGGAGGAAGAGTTAAACAAAGACATCTTAGGCCCTGGCCAGGTAGTTCAGTTGGTTAGTCTGTTGTCCCCATACAATAAGCATGTAGGCTTGATCCAGTTAGGGCACATACAAGAATCAACCAATGATTGTTACAGAACAGTCATTGGGATGTAAAACACAGCATAGGGAATACAGTCATTAAGAGTCTAATAACTACATATGGTGTCAGATGGGTGTGAGATTTACCAGGATGATCACTTATTAAGTTATACGTCTAATCACTGGAATGTACACCATAAACTAATATAATAATGTACATCAACTGTAATTGAAAATAAAAAATGATTGAGTTAACCAATGAATGCATAATTAAGTGAAAGAAATCAATGTTTCTCTAAAATCAATAAAAACATTTTTAAGTCTATTTGCTTAAAAAAAAAATGGAGACATCTATACCATTCTGTGGTTAAGAACAATAATTTTCAAGCCATGTTAAGTGAAAAAAAAATATACTGCCTAACAATCCATACGGCTAATCTCATCTGCGTAGAAAATTTACATACGGACATGTACATGCAACTTAAAAGGTAAACAGAGAAAAAGGTCTAGAATATATGTAGGTCAAAGACACAGAAAATGGACCTTAGGGGTAGGGAATGAGAAAGATGAAGGAAAACTTTTAGAATTCTACCTCACCATTTTCTGTATGATTGAAAGAGAAAATTCAAAGTTGTTTGCATTTATTACCTGTTTTTATTTGTTGATTTTTAAACCATAACTTATCAGGTATCTTGTGCTAGGTATACTCAACTACAGTTTGATATTGAAATCTTACTAATTTTCCACTATAGAACTGGGGCCAAATGGAGATAAAAACTTTAATTAGCTCTAACAAAAGATTGGAAAAATGCAGCAGGATCTCTTCCACATTATCCTGAATGAAGACAGTGAGTCCTCACAACAGTATCAAACCATCTACACAGCCAAGCAGAGGCTGGGCAGCTTGTACAGAGAGCAAAGATGGGCTGGGCTTGTCAGAGGTGGTCTCTGCTTGCCCTGCTTACCAGCTGGAAAGAGTGAGCAATACAAGGCAAGCCCATGTTCTTACACAGATCAACACAATTATTGTGGCAAGAGAGTAAAAAAGAAAAAGGGGCAGGATGAGGGTCAAATCTCGTTTTTCTGTGTTTTGAGGAAGAAGTAATCCCCAATCAGTAGTAAATACACAGCCCAATGAATGCCAGTTTTTTCAGAATCTTACTCTTCCACTAAAAGTTGGAGCAGGAAAAGCTAGCGAGAAGTGAAAGGAAGCTTCCTTCCCAGCATTTTTCTAAAAAGGTAAAGTGCTGTCCCTGTTTTTTTGCTGAAGAGGGAACAAAAAAGGAAAATGAAAGAATTCCCCTCTACATCATGAATTACCAGTTTCTCCATTTTCTGGAGTCTCTCGTCCAGTTTTGCTAGAACTCCGGCTGGTAGATTCTGGACTGGTAGCTCGAACAAACATCTTCCACTTCCCTTTTTTAGACATAAGTCTACGCATTCCATCTTGAGATGCCGGCTGGCTGATATCAGAACATGGACTAGACCCTGACACACTACCATCTCCTTCCTCCAAGGCTCGCAACTCTGCCTACAAAGAACATGAAAATAAGGTTAAGAGTGTCATTAACTGTTTATTACATTTAAGTGTCTGTGAGTAGCAAGAATGTGTTCTCTGAATTTAAATCCTTGGACGACAGGAAGCATTTAATACAATTTTTTCCGTGAGAACTGAGCATTATGGTTCATATTTAATTGTTAATAAATGCTGATTCATGATTACAGTGAACAAATATTGATTTGAAAGAGATAGGTTCTAGAAATCCACTAATAAACAAAATATCCAACAGGTATACACAACAGATAAAGCCTAACTTAGCTACTAGTCCCTGGAGAGGAATCAAGGAAATATTACTGTTATAACACCTGTTAAGATTTTGCTTCACTGAAGGAAGCAGTAGATAAAACTATTCTAAGAAAATCGGGGCAGAAAATGAGTAAGAATCAACTTGTTAATCAGGAAAGTTTCCTGTGGACTATCTTTTTAAAAGATGGTGCCTCTTCTCCTTTTTAAAAGAAAAGTATATGCAATTATGGTTTCCTCATAATTCTTCTGTGATCTTACAAACCCATTTAACTATCAAAACAATACCATGGCTGATAGCTGAAGGTGACTTGTACTTTAATCACTGGATTAAGAAACAAGTTATCACAAGAGTTTGTAATGTTTATTTAAGAAGCTAAATATATATTTTATTCACTGTATCTATCCTTAAATCAGAACAATGTCTTTATTGGTTGTCAAATAACAAAAAAGGATCATGAGGGAGGAACCAACCAACCAACCAACCAACCAAGAAAACAACAACTGAATAGTTCAAAAGCTTAAACATATCTAGATGAAGGGTTAAGAAAAACAAAATCCCAGTAACTGTGCTGTAAACTGAGCACAGTATATGATAGTACTGAGAGAAGAAAATGTGCTTTAACTAAAATTTCACAAACTTACTTTTTTCCTTTCCAAAACTAGCTCCAGTTCAAGGGTATCTTGTTCCTCTTCCTCCTCACTCTCTCCAGACTGAACAACACTGCAAAGATCCTCCTGAGAAGGGTCTTCCATATTGTCCAATACAGTTTCCTGTGGCTTTACTACTGTTGCTGCATCTTCTGTTGTACTTGTTTCTTTCACTTCTGAAATTGGCTCTACTTCTTTACAAATTACTTTTCTTCGCCATCTCTCTTCTTCTTCTTTTATTACCTCAGGCAATAAAGGAGCAAGTAGTGATGCTGCTACCCCTTTCTTTTCTTCCTCATTATTTGAGAGAGCCTGAATTCCTTCATTTACTTCCTATATAAAGAATAAAATAATCTCACTTAATTTTCAAACAAATCTCACCTGTATATAGTCATAGGGAAAATGACTATTTTTCAGTCACTGAATACCCTGAAAACCCAACTCCCAACAGATTATTATATTTGTACCATTTTTCTTACATGTGTACAGTGGAAACACTGCTACTTTAGGAAGGCAGTTTGACCTAGAACCTAATTGTGGGTGGAACTCAAACATATCCTCCCTGCAACCCCCACTGTCAAGACAGACTAGTATGAAGCACAGGTAGATTCAAGTAAGATCAGCCCTGCCTGGTGTGGCTCAGTTAGCTGGGCGTTGTCCTGCAAAGCGAAAGGTCCCTGGTTGGACTCCTGGTTAAGGCACATGCCTGGGTTGTGGGTGTGGTCCCAGGTAAAACAGCATGCAAGTGGCAACTGAATGATACTTCCTCCCTCTTTCCCCCTCCCCTCCCTTCCCCCTGGAAATAAATAAATAACTTTTTAAAAGGCATGTGCCCTGACCAGGAGTCGAACCAGGAACTTTCACTTTGTAGGCTGACACTCAACCCACGGAGCTACACAGCCAGGGCTAAAAATAAACAAAATCTTAAAAAATTAAATATATAAGTAAACACATAAAACCAAAATTTTGTCAGCTCAGCATGTTAGAGCATTGTCTTGGCAGGACAAGGTTAGTGTTTGATCCTTGGTCAGGGCACGTACAAAAAGCAACCAATGAATGCATAAATTAACTGAAACAACAAATCAATGTTTTTTCCCTCTTCCTCTACAAGACCAATAAATTAAAAAAAAAGCTTCAAAGGTTCAACACACAACTGTTGATAAATCTTTACCTTACTCTTCTGTATGATGAGATAACCTCACATTTATTCTATGACGGTGACTTAGAGCCCTAACTGGTATGGCTCAGTGTATTGAGCACTGGCCTGCAAACCAAAGGGTTGCCGGCCAGGTCCCTAATAGGGTACGTGTGAGAGGAAACCACGCATTGATGTTTCTCTCCCTCTCTTTCTCCCACCCTTCCCCTCTGTCTAAAAATAAATAAAATATTTTAAAAAAAGTAACTTAGAGGAAAGTGAGATATTTCTAAAGTGCAATGGTGATTATTATTAAAGTATTTATTTCCTCTACTGGGATAATTATTTTACCTCCCTCCTGGAATTGTAAAGATGAAATTATTCTAAAAACACTTTTTTTGGTACGACCACTCACTCCATCATTTAAAAGCTCAAGATAATTAAAATCTTCACAACTGTGAAACTGGCTGTTATCAACTCAACAAACAGCAGGTGCTGGCGAGGATGTGCAGGAACTCTTGTGCACTGCTGGGGGGACAGCAAAGTGGTGTAGCCACTGTGGAAAAGAACATGGAAGCTTGTCCCAAAATTGACATACAGACTGCTATACAACCCAGCAATCCTGGTTCTGGGTGTTTATCTGAAGAAATAAAAAGGAAGGAAATCTTGCCACTTGTGACAACATAGATAGCTAAGTGAAATAAGTCAAGCAGAGAAAGACAAGTACTGTAATATTTCACTTGCGTAAAATTAAAAAAAAAAAAAAAGAATAACAGACTCATATATACAGAAAACGCATGGATGGCTGTGGGAGTACAGAGGCTGATTGAGATTAAGAGATTCATAGTTCAATTATAAGTCAGTCATGGGGATATAAGGTACATCATAAGAAATACAGTCAATAATACCATAACAACTTTGTATGATGACAGATTTTTAACAGACTTATTGTGGTGACCACATTGTGAGGTGTGTAACTGTTGAATCTCTATGTTGATAAACAGCTGAAACTAATACAATATTGCACTGGCAATTATACTTACGTGGAATCCCCAAATAAAACTATTTTGAAGCCAGAAGCGGACCTGAAGCCCTGCCTACTTGGCTGCTTCCATAGCCTTTACAATGACCTGAGGAGCCTCTTAGGTACCCTAAAGCTCCAAAAGAACCACTGAACTTGTCAAACTGCTATAAGTGCCATATAATAAACAGAAACATATTAAATAAAACTTTAAGAAACGGAACTTATTCTATTTCACATCTGTATTATAAAATGATAGAAGGCTTATTATATACCTGTGCTAGAGTAACATCCAAATTCTTCAGATTTAAAAATAAGCAAATGAGGTAAGTTGTACTGACCTTTTTAACTTCTCGCTTGGCTACGACTGGTCCACTTTTACTACTGGAAACAGAAATATTTTTCTCCTTATTATACATGTCTGTATTTACCATAAAACTAGCTTCAGCACCTGTCACAGAACTTAAAAAAAAAAAAAAAATCTTAGCAAGAAAAATAGAAGGCAAATATTATCATTAAAAAAATAAAGACTCTGATTTCCTCTTAGGTAATTTCAAGTCTATTCCTACCTGGGCTGGTAATGTTGTAATCCTTGTACCTGGGTGGCAAGATACTGGGGTAACTCCCAAGTCACTTCATTTGTTTGTGTGTTCCAGTAATAATAGCATCCTGTGTTCTCATCCCAGACTTCCTGCCAATCTCCCATCTCAATTCCAACTAGAAGAGAATAAAACAAATTTTAAGCACAAATTCCTCCACAATTCTGACCCTATAGCCCAAGTCATCTCTTAAGCTATAACAATCTAACACAGGGTTTCTCAACCCCAGCAATGTTAGTTAAATTGGACAGGATAGTTCTTTGCTGTGGTAGTGGTGGGGCAGTCTTATGCAGAGTTGAGCAACATCCTGGCCTTTACCCCCTGTTGTGACAACCAAAATTGTCTCTAGACGTTGTCAAATGTTCCTGAAGGGCAACACCCCCATCACCTTTGCATACTTTTTTTTAAAATGAAAAGCAGTTTGATAGTGCAAAACTTTGAACCCCAAAAAACTTGGCTTCAATCACTCACTTTGCACAAGCTGTTACTGGTTAAAGGGGCTAGCAATTATCTTTCAAATAATAAAAATATTTCCTAGTAATTCTCAGAGGCAACTATCCTACTTATTATCTTGCCCAATACTGTTATTTTAAACGGCAGAATCAGCCCTGGCCAGTGTGGCTCGGTTGGAGCATTGTCCCATATCCAAAGTGCAGTGGGTTTCAATTCCTGGTCGGGGCACATACCTAAGGTCGCGGGTTCAGTTTCCTAGTCAGGGTGTGTATGAGAGGCAACCGATTTGATGTTTCTCTCCCTCTCCCTTCCCTGCTCTCTAAAAATCAATAAGCATGTGCTCGGGTGAGGATTTTTAAATAGTAACAAAAAAATTAATAAAAAGGCAGAATCCTACAATCTGGGGCTAAAGCATGTGGGCATTCCTCTTTGGAAATCTCAATGCCTAGAACAGCTTTAAGGGTTGTACTTTAGATTTCTTTAAAAACCGAAGGATCGAGCTTACCTCCTGCCAGTGAACACTGAGTGTCATACTGCCACCCCGATGTCTGGGCTGAGTCTGTTCCATTTGAAGTAGTGGAAGAAAGGGAAGATGATGCTGATTCCTTTGGCTCTGGGCGAGGTGGAGTTGGAGGTGGAGCAGAAGCTCCTATAGGAGCTGCAGGCTGAGGAGCTGTTATTGCGTCAATCTCCTTTAGAAAGTAAATGGTAACAAATCCATTAATCACATCAAAACCAGAAAACTGAGAAAATGGCAACCCCTTAAAAAAACAAAAACAAAAACCCACATGTTCAGTTCTTAGCTTCTCAAATAAAAATCCTTATTTTCTAAACTACACAAGTCCCCCCAAACCTTTCTATTCTCCATTTTTCTCTTACAACCTTGACAAAAAGATAGAAATGGGGAGGAACTAAGGAAGAAAGGTAAAGGGGAAGAAGGGAGAGTGAGACACAGACTGATAAGTAGGCCAGCTAATTGAGATCTGGGTTCCCAAGTGGCTTCAATAACTTAAAAACCCAAGCAAAAGTGCTACTAACCGCTAGAAAGTTGGCTAATGTACTATCAATATCAGCTGACTGATTTCCATTTGCCTCTTTAGACTGTGCTGGTTTTTCTGAAATGTCATTCTCTTCATCATCACTATCAGCATAGGCACCAAGTAAGCATAAACCTCCTAGAAACAAAAAGGTAAACATTAGTAATAACAATGCTAACATGTACTACGTAATATCCAAGAAAAAATATGACATGGTTCTTTAGCTAAACAATTTACATTTAGTTTACCTACAGATTAGAGCAACCCTCAAAATAAACCATCAGTGAACTACTGGAGCTATAAATTACATTATGTACTTACAGCTAATGAAATCAATCTGCATAGCTACTTGACAATCTACTCAAAATACATGCTCAATCACTCAGCCTTATATTCTGTCAAAATAGCATACAGTATATCCTGATTTTAGCATTTGTTAATTTATGTATTTATCTCAAACAGGTAAGCCAATTAGATGTTAGTAGACGAAAGAGATTTTCAAAACTAAAAATAAAGTTCTTTAAAAAAAATTTTCATGGAGAGAAAGAAACATCAATTTATTGTTTCACTTATTGATGCATTCATTGTTTGATTCTTGTTTGTGCCCTGAGTGGGGATCGAACTCACAACCTTGTTGTATCAGGATGACATGCATAAATGTCATCCTAATATAAAGCATTATTTATGAAAGCATAAATAAGTGGAACAATATCAAGTACATAAAGTGTTTAATCCTAGCCAGACTTTTCAGCTTTATTAACAAGACTAAATTTCCCAGTGTCTGGAACATTCTATGTTCTCAATAAATATTTGCTGAACATATTTACCAAAAGCAAAATCTAGTTTTTTGGTCATAATTTCATAAGGGAATTCCTGGGTTAATGTAAAAATAAACATAACTGCTTGATATCATATAACAGTTCACATTCAATGCTTTAGTCACATAAATGTTTTAGCATATAGGTTAAATTTTTTACACTAAATATTAACTTCTAAAATACTACTTTAAACTGATTAAAATGATCTGAAGTAGGCATTTGACAGTGTTACCAAATATTTTATTTCTTGTGGTTTTGGGACACGTCAACTTTCATAGCCTTGTAAAGGTAGGGCTACGAAAGGAGACATCTCTGCATGGACAAAGTCTGCACTTTAGCATTTAGCACTAATGGTTCTTTGAGGAAAGGAGGAAGATGGAAAAATCTGTATTTTTACATAACAATACTTCTCAGTTTAGAGACAATCATAGATCTAATCACCCAAATCACTGTCCTTAATGCTACATAAATCCTTTGGTAAGATTCCAACCAGGTGAGCTGTGTGGAATTTTAATTACAAAATTCCTAAAGCAGAGGTAATTCTCCATGCTCACCAAGCTTCTGCTGATTTTTTTAAAAAAAGATTTTACTTATTTTTAGAGAGAAGAGAAACAAGGGAGAGAGGGAAACATTGAGTTACAAGAGAAACATCAGAAACATCAATTGGCTGCCTTGTATACCCACCCAACTGGGGACTCTGGGCCACAATCCAGGCATGTCCCTTGACCAAGAACCATCAACCTTCTGGTTTGCAGGACAATGCCCAATCCACTGAGCCACACCAGTCAGGGCTCCACCTTATCTCTTTTCTCTGTACCTCAAAGTTTTCTATAGCACACACATCAAACCTCTTCTAAGCTCCTAATAACATAATGACTATTAAATAGGAAAGTAAATGAAAATTATTAAACTCAGTATTTGGGGGAGGAGGCATGCTTAATATTGTTACCCCCTACATTAAACTGATTCAGTATTTTTGTTTAATTTTTTTTCATTGATTTGCGAGACAGGGAGAGGAAGAGGGGGGAAGAGACAGATGTAGAAACATTGCTTTGTTGTTCCACTTATTTATGCACTCATTGGTTGTTTCTCGTATGTGCCCTGACAGGGGAAGGACTGAATCCAAAAGAACCTGACACTTTGTCGTTTGGGGATAATACTCTAACCAACGTACTAGCTGGCCAGGGCAATTCAATATTTCTTAGTAACAATCTGGTAACGTGTATCAAGTACTTCAAGTTTGTTTTAACAAGAGTATCTCATCTTTGAAAATATAATCCCTGAGAATTCTAACAGCCTTAATTAAATAACTAAAAGCTGTGAACAACTCAAATAGGGGACTGGCAAAGCAACTACAACACGGTATCAGATACAATGTTATTTTATGATTAGTTAGACCATTATAGGATTACATGAGACAGTGCTAAGGGGACAATAAGTAATGCTAACGAAATAAAAACAAGATAAGAGCAAGTCATGAAATGCATGTAAGTTCTAATTATACCTCTGAAAATTTAATCCATACACTAGTAAAAATTGGAATGAATTTAGAACACTGAAAAATGGTCACAATATTCTGCAAAATCACTTAATCTTAGAAAAATAGAAGTCTCATAGGACCATGTCCCAGGCTATTGCTGAGATGTGGCTGCCACCTGAAATCAGAGGAAGCAGAGCTATTCTTTGGAGCCACAGTCCTTAGCAGCACTTTTTTTGAGAAGGGTGCTGACCTCAACATGCTTACCTTTAATGCATGGTGCCACACAACTTGCAAATCAACTATTTATCAGGCAGTGACTTCTTAGATTATATACCTTACTTTCCTGATAAGCTTCAAACAGTAACTATGCCTTACACTTCTAATAACTATTATAATTTCCTCATGTCATCTGAACAGTAGTTTCTAACCCTTTAGCCACAGAAACTTAATAATCAAGATGATAAAAGCTATGAACCCCCTCACAGAAACACACGTGCATGTGAAATTTCAGGGGATCCATCGACCTTTGACACTCACCTGTGGAACCATACTAAGTACCCTTTTGTAAAAGATGCTTAAATACTGGCTATCATGGTAGCCTGCTGATATAATTTAATGGAGCTTATTCTAATTTTTCCTTAATTGCACATGCATATACTTTAAAAAAATATTTTTTAGGACAAAGCATTAGATACTCTTGCTCTACTATAATATAAAAGCATACATTAATAACTTAAAATTTTTATTTCATTTTAGTGGAAAGAAATCCTATGTTCATGATAAAGGTAAAATTCGAAAACCATTTCAAGAAAAAACAGTCAACTCTTGAGTGCCTACTCCATTACACTAAGCCATTCAAATGAACTAAAATAATATGTAGTTTACAAATAGAAAATAGTATTTTCTAGTTTGAATATTTCTCACAAAGAAGTTTTAGCTTTTCTAACCCATACTGGGTTTCATTCTCTTTCTTTTTTTAAAGATTTTATTTTTAGAGTGGGGAGGCGGGGAAAGAGGGGAAAAAAGGAAAAGAAACAATGATGTGTGAGAGAAACATCGATCAGTTGCCTTTTCAGAGGCCCCCAACTGGGGACCTGGCCTGTGTGCTGACCAGGACCGAACCCGTAACCTTTTGGTCCACAGGTGAGGGCTTGGGGACTGAATCCACTGAGCCACACCATCCAGGGCTCTTTTTTTTTGGTAAGTGGAAAATGGGAGGAGGAAGAAACTAGTATCTATTATTACAGGTGTCATTAAGTAAAAAAAGTATACCAAACTTAAAACAATTATTGGGTTGGCCAAAAAGTTCGTTTAGTTTTTTTCTATATGATAGTTCTAGTTGTGCTTAGTTATCTTTAACTTCATTCGAAACAATTAAAAAAAGAGAAAACATCAAAATTAGTGAGTTTTTATGTAGCCATTTTAATTTTGAAGTTGGAAGAAAATACTCACAATTTTTGGTGTATTATTATTTCAAAAAAGGTAGAAATGCAAAAAAAGATTTGTGCAGTGTATGGACAAGGTGCTGTGATTGACAGAATGTGTCAAAAATCGTTCTTAGTACTATTGACATTTTGGCCAAATAATTCTTTGCTGTGGGGCTGTCTTACGCATTGAAAGATGTTTAGCAGCACCCCTGGCCTCTACCCACTAGAAGCCAATAGTGGGAGATAGCTGACATACTCAAATTATCCAAATCAATAATTACTTGTGAAAATGAAGATCGTGTTTTATTTTATGGAAAAAATGTAACAGACTTTTTTGGCCAACCCAATATTACCAATTACAGAATAGTAAGTATCAGAGCATATTTTAACTTTTCAAGATACGTACGTGTATCATACATTTGGCACTTGCTCTGCGTAAAACTTATATAAATTGTTCAACGTAATCACCAAAAATAACACTTAGGGCTGTCAGATCCATTTTATAGGTGAATGAGGTCCTGAGGTCTTAGAATGAACGCAAGAGTGAAGATCTGAACCCAAATTTGTCTACTAAACCACTGCTGCAAATACTGTAACCCTTAATGCAGGAGTGTCAAACTCATTTTCACTAGGGGCCACATAAGCCTTGTGGTTGCCTTCAAAGGGCCAAATGTAATTTCAATTTCTTACCAGTTAAAGAGTAGTTTCCTAAAATTATTTTGGCCCTCTGAAGGCAAAATGAAGCTGATGTGGCCCCCAGTGAAAATGAGTTTGACACCCCTGCCTTAATGTTTAAGAGCACTTTTCAGCTCCACCAACCAGTCAAAGGTACATATCAAAGCAATGTGTTAGAAAAGAAATAGAAAAGACACAGATGGTACCTGAGCTAGAGGGAGAAGCCAGACCACTCACCACAAAATGGCATTAGAAGAAAAAGTAGTGCAAAGGAATTTGGGTACAGATTATTCAGCAACACATTTTACATTGGCTGAATTGTACATGTACCAACAAACAGAGATTTAAAATTTCCATTTTGCCATGCCAGGTAGTTCAGTTGATTAGAGTGTACCCCCCTATTCACCAAGGTTGCAGTCCCATCTCTGGTCAGGGTGTGCCCAAGAATCAACCAATGAATGCATACATAAGTGGAACAATGAATCCATATTTCTGTTTCTCTCTCCCCCTTCCTCTCTCTAAAATCAATCAATAAAACAAATAAATAAAAATTAAAAAATTAAATTTCTACTTTTACGGGAGAAATATAAATTAACCAATACTGAAGCAGTTAACAAAACATTCCATAAATAAAACCAATTTGATCCTAATGAAAGATATTGTAGAAAAAAATGTAAAAAGTTATACCTGTTGCTTTAACGGCTGTAGGCCTGGTGGTCATGACTGGTTTCGGAGGGTTCTGAACAACTCTGGGAGCCTCCACCACCACTTCCTGCTCATCTGGATTTAGAGAACGAACAAAAGAAAACTACAGTCAGACAATGGACCAGAGAAACACTACAGGCGACAAAAACAATGTTTGATTTGACCTTTCAAGTCTAGATCCCACTTTTTAAAAGACAGTGTATAATCCATCACTGACCAAAATAAGTGAGATAAACAAGCAAAACTAGAATCTTCTACTGACTTTAACATTAATAATCTGAACATTATAGCCCTGACTGGTGTGGCTCAGCTAGCTGTGGGTCCTTAGGCCAAAGCCAAAGGTCACTGGTTTAAATCTGCCTCAGGGCACATGCCTGGGTTGGGGGGTCGGGTCTCTGGTGGGGTGAGGCAACTGACCAGGTTTCTCTCCCTCTCTTTCTACCCTCCTTCCTCTCTCTCTAAAATTAAATAAAATCTTAAAAAAAAAATCTGAACATTTTAAGTAAAAATTACATCCGAAATAATCATAATCAATCAATCTCTCTCACACTCACCCCCCCCCCTCGCCCCCAAATGTTCCCCAGGCTACCACCAAGCCTTTACAGCAAGCACAGCTATACCACTTTCTTTCGCAAAAACTCCTCAACCTGACTTTTTAACACCTGATATGACTGCAGCTTTTCCGGTGTCTAGTCCCTGGATTAGCGCTGTCGAGTTATTTTTTTTTAATTAAAAATTTTTTTCCGGTGTAGTTTACATTCAATAGTGTTTTGTGTTAGTTTCAAGTGTACAACATGGTGGTTAGACAATCTTATAGTTACCCTTAATTCAAGTACCAGTCTGGGAAGAAACACACAAGTATTGTACTTGGGAATCCCAAAACCGCACTTCTTCAAAAATTTTTGGGATAACTGCCAATTTGGGGTTACCGAAGCTTTGGATGGCATATATTGTAAAAAAGCCTTGCTCACTTCTAAAGGGTCTCCCTCAGTTTCAACAAAAACGAAGGGAAAAGCAGATGGCGTGTAAAAAAGGCCACGTTCCACAGTCACCAAGACGTGGATGGGTAAACGCATATCCCATATCGACCCCGTAAAGTTATCCAAAACCTAGTACGGACATTCATGAGGCTCAGCGTGCGGGGCCAACAACCCCTGCACCCGAGATGGCGCCTCTTGGACCCGCGCGCACGCCTCCGCGGCCCCTTCCGTCGCCTGGAGGCCTGCAGCCGTCCTCCTCTCAGGCCCCACGCAGCAGGCCTAGATGCCGACGCCGCCCGGGTTCCTCCTCTTCCCAGGGCCCTGCCCAAGAGACTAGGCCACAAGTCCCGAGCTGGAGTTTCGGACGCCACACCTAGAGGCCGGGCCCCTCGCGCACCCTTACCTTCCGAAGGTGAGTCTTCTGCGGCGGCCGCGGTAGTCACCGCAGTCGGCGGCGGCGGGGCC
The DNA here is from genome assembly GCA_004027475.1 of Anoura caudifer. NCBI lineage: Eukaryota > Metazoa > Chordata > Mammalia > Chiroptera > Phyllostomidae > Anoura > Anoura caudifer. Next base: position 82,401 of record PVKU01006793.1, read on the forward strand.
GCCGGGGCTGGCTGGCTGGGTGTCGCCGCCGGGGCTGGCTGGCTAGGCGTCGCCGCCGTCGAGTCCGGCTCGGTGTCGAGTTCCGGCTCCGGGTCCCTGCTCGGCGTGCTGCTCCGAGGACCCGGCGGGGAGAGCTGCAGGATAGGCCTACGGCCGGGTACCGCCCTGGACTTCTTCCCCATCGCGAGCCCAAGCGCGAGCTGCTCGCGTCAGGAAGCCGAGAAGGGCGGTGCTGGGCGCGGCGCTGCGTAATCAATATTCATACACCGCGACACCGCCTCCAGCAAGGATCCGATTTTTAACGGCGGAGCCTGCGCGCGCAAGCGTCTTAGGCCCTGCAGGTTCTTCTGGCTCCTCCCCCACTCTGTGGGGGGAAGGGCGGACTTTACGGTGAGCGCTACGCGATTGGCTATTTTGACCCATTGAAGGAGCCGGTAGCCAATGGAAAGGAACAAAAAGAGTCAAGCCAATAGTACGGAAGAGACTGAGTTTAGAGTTCTCTAGCACCTCGGGCTCCGCCCATGCGTCTAGTGCGGCGTCTTTTCTCTATCTCCTTGTCCTCCATGTTGTACCAGTTCTCTGTTTACTGTTCGTTGTCATTTGTCAGGACTTTCCCTAAGTTTCTCCCTCATTATTGTGGATTAATTTGGGTATAGCATTGAACAGTAAATATAACAGTGGATCTTTTATGCGTTTGTGATTATTTTTCCTAGAGCACAAAGATGATGTCTCATTGTGTTGTCAGTTGGAAAAAAAATCTCTAGAAATTGTACTGTACAGGAGGTAGGTGGTCAAATTGTGGCGGTGGGATACACGAGCCTTCCCAATCTGGGCCTCTGGCCCACTGGTAGCCTCAACCTGCTTTATGTAGCTTCCTGTAGCACCGCGCCGCGCGCCCCCCGCCCAGCCCCCATTCTGGAGCCAGACGCTTGGAACACCATCTCACCTTCAGTCCTTCACAGTCCGGAATAACCACACCACCACGTGAGATTTTTTTTTTTTTAATTTCTTAAGACCCAGTGCAAGCATTAACTTGCTTTAGCACAACGTTTATATATACTGTTAGTACTCGTTTATCCCTTCTAAACTGAGCTTACAAAGAAATCCAGTGGTGTATCTTTTCATACTCCTGGCTGCTCAATTCTTACTAAGCATCTAACATTCACCCAGAATTTATTACATGTCAGGCACTGTCTAAGCGTTTTACATGTGGAATTGCATTTAATCCTCACAACCTTATGGGGTGATATCAATATCCCCTACTTATGGGAGAATCCTCAAATTGACCCATTAGTCACCCATGAAAACATCAGGGAACATAGTAAAAGAGGACACATTTTGAGAAATCTTTCTTTCGCTTATAAATGTGTACATACAGTAGGTCAAAAGATACTTCTCGCTGCAGTTGGAAGCCACAGGTTTATAACAGTGGGAGGACCAGGACTCTCCAATATATAATGTAAATACAATATTTTGTTTAAAAAATTTATTGAATTTAGAGGCAGAAACATCAATTTGTTGTTCCACTTATTTTTATGCATTCATTAGTTGCTTCTTGTATATGCCTTGACCAGGGATTGCACTGGCAACTTGGGGTATCAAGATGATGCTCTAACCCAGGGGTCCTTCCCCACACCTGGCATGTTAGGAACCCCGCAGCACAGCAGGTGAACAGTGGGCCAGGAATCTTTAGGGCATTACTGCCTGAGCTCTGCTTCCTGTCTTCACTCCCTCCACCCCCTTAGTGGGTGGAAGAATTGTCTTCCAGGAAACAGGTTCCTAGTGCCAAAAAGGTTGTGGAATGCTGTTCTAACCAACTGAATGACCTGGTGATTTTTTTTTTAAATACACAACATTCCACAAACCTGTCTTCCTTGTATAGGGGCCATGCTAATCTTCTCTGTATTATTCCAATTTTAGTATATGTGCCACCAAAGTGAGCATTAAATATGATGTTCATAATATAAAAATTAAAGTCTTATGAAAACTCAAGGAGCATTTGAGGTTGTGTTTCACAGCATGTATCATCAGTTTGGCTCAAGTAAATGCATAAAAATTCTCTGAAACAACTCCAGAAAGGTCAAAGGGCATACAAGGAAATAGTATACAGCTTGTTTCCTTAAAAGATAAATTTTAATATACAGAATAAAATGCAAGATTTTTCACTTTCCCCAAATTTGTGGGTATGAGTGCTTTTAAATCTGGCCAGGAAAGTTTACATTATTAGACTAATGGCAGGATCAAGTCCGGCTTGATTATCATAAATCATAGAGTTTAACAGAATTTACTTTGAAAATATGTTACTTTTTAAAAAAAATATTTTATTTATTTCTAGAGAGAGGAGAAGGGAAGGAGAAAGAGGGAGAGAAACTTCAATGTGTGGTTGCCTCTCGCATGCCCCCACTGGGGACCTGGCCAGCAACCCAGGTAGGTGCCCTGATTGGGAATCCAACCAGACACCCTTTGTTCGCAGGCCGGCACTCAATCCACTGAGCTACACCAGCGAAGGCAAAAATCTGTTACTTTTATAGATGATGGATTTCTGATTTTTTTCTTAGCTAAGAGTTTATTTAACTTTAGCTTCAGAACCAGATAATAAGTTATCTTCTTTGACATCTATCTTTTTTTTAGGCTTAATTTAGGCAAGTTATTTTAATACTTTATTGAAGATCATACAAAAACTCCACAATAAATAATGGAAAGAGTATGTAAAATCATTAGCCTCTGCAATTCAGAAAATACATGTCAATTCTGGACCAAAATAATTCCATTGAAATACAAAACATGAGAGGGAAGAATGAAAGGATTTACAGTGACTGTGTTTGGTGGTCAGTTACAACAAACCAACAACCATCACCCATTATGGAAAGTGAAGGTGGGTTTTAATTTGCAGATAAAGAATGTCTTCAGTAGTTTAAAAAAATATAAACTCTAAAAAAGCTTGTGAATCATATACAAAAGCAGCTGTCTGAGACCAAGTTTGAAACCAGAAACTGTGTGTTAGCACCGCCAGCAAGCACAGGTCCTGTGACTCATCTGCCCTCCTCCTCTTGCGTGGGATGCAGACTCAAATGTTGTACATCTCATTTACAGGTATAAAAATCAGCCTGGAGTACAGGGTTCCTGTAAAGTCTTAAGCTCAAAGAGGCACCAAGCAGTTACAAAGGCTGGGCAACCATCTGGATCACAAGTTCCGACGATATAATAAATCCCGGGTTGCCTTATCAACTTTTTGCTGGTAGTCCTCCAATTTGTCGAGTATTTTCTGAGACAGCTGTAAGAAGGAAATCATTACGGAGTATGTCAGTACTGAAAAAAGACTGAGGTTATTAGTCACGTTGACTTCACCAACCAGACTCCCCTTAATAAAAATGTTAGCCACTCTGCTTTATTTCATCATTATTCAGTGTAGGAGTCTGCTTTGTGACATTACTGATAAAATCGGACTTCTCTTACATAGAATTCTCCAATCCTGTTTGCCTAATGAATTTTCTAAATATGCAAATCACAGCAGTATTTTCAAGAAAAGCATTAATAGCTCTCTTCCTAGAACCAGAGGGGCTATATCTGATTTAACAAATCACGTTATGCAAGAATTGGGGCAGCAAGTTAAGGACAGCATATGAGTTCCACCCTCCCCTCACTCCTTGAGAATTGGACAGCCAGCTGTCAGGTGTAACTGCTAGTGCAGGCACACAGAGAGGAAAGGCCCGACTCACTGCAATGTTGTGACTGTTGGCACTGTTCTCTCCCAGCACTTGGAGAAGCTGATCGATGGAAGAGTATGGGAGCCACACCATTGGAGCAGTTGCAGACAATGGAAACTGAAAGGAAAAGTATCTTTTAAAGAAAATCAGAAAAGTGGATAGTGCCTTTCACAGACACTGATAACATAAAATGCTTATTCCCCTCCCCCCCATGAAACACTGTAAGTATGCATGTATACACACACACACACACACACACACACACACATTGAACCCCCTTCTCTTTTTCAATTGGGGAACTTACCCTTTTCTAACTTAAAGAAATTATTTTTTGCTTTCAGTTTTTTTAAAAAATTTCTTTAAAGATTTCATTTATTTCTTTTTAGAGAGAGGAGAAGGGAGGGAGAAAGAGAGGGAGAGAAACATCAGTGTGTAGTTGCCTCTCAAGCACGCCCTACTGGGGACCTGGCCTGCAACCCAGTCATGAGCCCTGACTGGGAATCGACCAAGTGACCCTTTGGTTCACAGGCCAGCGCTCAATCCTCTGAGCTACACTAGCCAGGGCTAAATCAAATGTATTTTTAAATTCGTGTCATCTCTTATCTTAAAGAAACCCTAAGGGTTCTAAGTTTATCATATTAAGGATAAACACACTCAGTAAAACTTCTCTAAATTTTCAAGGAATGATACTATTTCCAGTCTGAAATTTAAATTCAAATTATCGGGGGGGGGGGGGAAGATTTGGAAAAGGAAAGTTTAACTTTCAAATTTCTGAATATGTTCCTGAGAGTTTAGGAGCTCGGCTCTGTAGTCAACTAAACTGGAATTTTAGACATGGCTCTTCTATCTATGTACCATCTGTGTGAGCTTTGGCAACTTCAAGTTAACCTCTGAGCTTTTTTCCTTAATGGTTTAAAAAAAGGAAAAAAAGGGATTAAAACATCCCTTCAGGCTGCTGTAAGGATTAAATAAGAAAACGCAGCACAGTTTTCAGCACACACAAAAAATAATTTTGCTTTTATTTACCTTCTTCCTCCAAATACTAAGTAAAGCCACATTCCTTTGATGGAGAAAATAAAATGTATTCCCATTTTATAAACAGGGAACTGAAGATTCTTAGAGTGCCAATCCCTAATCTTGTAGAAAAGTTATATAACTACTAACAGTAAAGGTTAAATCCACTATTCTAAGTTCATTTATTTTTCGATCCTGGTTTTACTTAGTGTGATAATACAGAATTAGATGAAATGTGTATGCATGCCTACCTCAATTCCAAAGTACTGGTGTCCTTTTCCCAGAACAGCATCCACATATTCTGAAACCAAATCTACAGCTTCTTCCAAAAGGTCATAGTTTAAGTACAGACGGAGCAACTCAGCGGCATCAACCTTCTGTAAAGAGTCAGTGATTATGAACATCCACCTGATTCCATCTTACCCAAGGCACAGACCAAAGGATGTTGAGTGTCTGATTCCCTGGCATCTATACTTGTCAATATGAATAAATGAGCACCTTGGTTTAAGATTTGGATTTCCAATAGCCTGGTTACCCTCTGGAACCTTGTGAGGCCCTATCTATTAAGTGGTCTTCCTCCTGTTTTGTGATGTAAGATCCATTTTAATTCTTTCCTACTGAATTGTGCTTTCTGCATTCTGATTGGATCACAACCAACCTTTACCATCTTAGCTGCCTTCTCTACTTTCTAACTACAAAAAAAAAAAAAAAAAGGATCAATTTTCCTGACTTTAAGCTTTACATTCTCTCTTTCCCTATCCTTCCAAGGTATTTCAGATACCTTTAGGAGCTTGTTAAAATACATCCTGGTTTGTAGCTCCAGATAATTTGGTTCTGTAAGTCTGGGATGGGGCCCAGGAATCTATATTTTGAAGAAGTCTACTACCCAAATAATTCTGATGCAGGTTGTCCAAAAACCCAATTTTGACAAAAGCCAAAAGAAACACTGCTGCAGTAATTTGAAAACTACTCCACCAACTCCTGTGAATTCTCTCAGTAGTGAACAATAAATACTGTGTCATGCGCTGGAGTCACTGTTCAAAGTATCCACTTGTTGTTCAGTGAGCAGACGCGAGGCATTAACTTAATCACTAAGCTGCAGAACTTTAATCACTCAGTATGCCATGTGGAATTGAAATGAAATTGTTTTTAGCTAAGATTGAGAAGCTGCCCAAAGTATGTAAATCACTATATTTCTATAAATTACCACATTTCTTAAAATCATCTGAAGTTATTCAGAATGATAAAGATCATCTTCTTACCTCTCTCTAAGTGAAGACACCCTTACCTTGTAACTGTTTATGAGCCAGCTTGGCAGAGGCAGCCCGTGAGACAGGAGCTTGTTGATCACACAGTGGTGGTACAGGTTATTCTGGACTCTGTGCCTTTCTAGGTATGTGGACAACAGCCGCCATGCTTCATCTGTGGCACTTGGTAAAAGCAGAAAGGACTACTACGTTACAGATTCTTAACCGCTATGTACAGTGCCATTCCAAGCATGTACTTACAAGGGAAAACATCTTTAGAAGCTCACAATTCAATGAGTAATATTACTACAAGGCACCTGATATTATTAGGGCCTCAATGTGACTTCAGGGTAGTACTAGAAACTAGATGTCTTGGATTTTTCATTTCCCTTCCCGCTAACCATGTATTTACTTGACTATACAATTCATTTAACTTCTTTGTTTCAAATTTCTAAAATAAGAATAATGGCTTAGATTACTGTTGCCAAACCTGATCAAGCACTATAGTCATACAGAAGTTCTCATTTAGAAGGCTAGGGCATTATCTCATAATCTGTATTTTAGACGTCCGGCCAAGATGGAGGCGTAGCTGGACACGCTGTGGCTCCTCTCACAACCAAGATTAAGGACAACAAAAATATAGAACAAAAAAAAAAAAAAAAAAAAAAAAAAAAAAAAAAAAAAAAAAAAAAAAAAAAAAAAAAAAGAAAGAAAAAAGAAAACCCAACCAGGACAGAGAGAAAATTGAATTGTGCAGGAGTCCGACAACAACAATTCACCCAGACCGATAAGAGAGGCGGAGCCAGCAGCCGGCAGAGTCCACGGCTGGTGGAGTTGGATTGCAGCAGGATAAGCTGGTGGTGGTCCCGGGTGCACAGTCACTCCGGGTGCACAGGCGGCCGAGCGGACCGTAGACACACATTCGCGCACAGATAAACCAGGCAAAAACGGGCAGCAAGACAGACTGCTCGACACAGGGCCCCAGCACCAGGAAGTGAAGCCTAAAAGCACCCATTGAAAATACTTGTAGGGGCTGAGGTGCCAGGAGGGAGTCCCAGCCTCACAGGAGAGTTTGTTGGGGAGACCCATGGGGTCCTGGAGCGTGCGCAGGCCCACGCACCAGAGGGGTCCAGTTTGCTTGGGGGAAGTGGTGGAAGTGACTGAAATCTGGCAGAGAGTGGAGCAAGCACCATTGTTTCATCTCGGACCCACCCCCACATCCAGCATCATAACCCAGCAACTGTACTGCCCCACCTTGGTGAATGCCTAAGGCTCCGCCCCTCAATAAGTAACAGCCATGACCAGACAAAAACAAAAAAACCAAAACCAAGGATGGCTCAAAAGGGAGAACAGACGGGACCCCGCAGCTAATTCATCTGAGTGACCAGGAGGTGGTCAACCTGTCAGATGCAGAGCTCATAGCACTGGTAGCCAACCTATCAGAAGCACAGTTCAAAGCTCTGGTGATTAGGAAGCTCACAGAATTGGTTGATTTTGGTCACAAATTAGAGTAACAAATAGAGGCTACAATAAGTGAAATGAAGAAAAACGCACAGGGAACCAATAGTGATGGGAGAAAAACTAGGACTCAAATCAATGGAGTGGACCAGAAGGAAGAAACAAACAACCAAACAGAAAACAAGGAAGAAACAAGAATTCAAAAAAATGAGGAGAGGCTTAGGAACCTCCAGGACAGCTTTAAATGTCACAACATTCGAATTATAGGGGTACTGGAAGGGGAAAAGGAAGAGCAACAAGTGGAAAACTTATTTGAACAAATAATAAAGGAGAACTTCCCCAATGTGGCAAAGGAAATAGACTTCCAGGAAGTCCAGGAAGCTCAGAGAGTCCCAAAGAAGTTGGACCCAAGGGGGAACACACCAAGGCACATTATAATTACATTACCCAAGAATAAAATGAAGGAGAGAATTCTAGAAGCAGCAAGGGATAAGGGGACAGTAACCTACAAAGGAGTTCCAATCAGACTGTCAGCGGATTTCTCAAAAGAGACCTTACAGGCAAGAAGAGGCTGGAAAGAAGTAGTCCAAGTCATGAAAGTCAAGGACCTACATCCAAGATTGCTCTATCCAGCAGAGCTGTCATTTAGAATGGAAGGGAAGATAAAGTGTTTCTCAGATAAGGTCAAGTTAAAGGAGTTCATCATCACCAAGCCCTTATTATATGAAATGTTAAAGGGACTTATCTAAGAAAAAGATAAAAAAATAGGACAGTAAAAAGATAGCAAACTCACAGATATTAACAACCACACCTAAAACAAAAGCAAACTAAGCAAACATCTTGACCAGGAACAGGAACACGGAAATGGAGATCACATGGAGGGTTTGCAAAAGGGCAGTGGGAGGAGGAGAGAGGGAGAAAAGCTACAGAGAATAAGTAGCATTGATGGTGGGTACAAAAAAGACAGGGGGAGGGCAAGAATAGTGTGGGAAAAGTAGAAGCTAAAGAACTTATGAAACATGGACATGAACTAAAGGAAGGAATGTGGGCAGGAGGGGGTATGAAGGGTGGAGGGGAATGATGGGGGAGAAATGGGACAACTGTAATAGCACAATCAATAAAATATAATATAAAATAAAATGAACTAAATTGGTGAACAAATGCTATGAATTGAGAGTGACCTTTGAAATGCTTATACCTTTTCCAAGTGAATATATGTCTGTAAATAACATTGTAATTCTTAACAAACTTCATTAAAATTAAGTCATTTGATGCCAAAAAAATTTGTATTTTAATAGTGATTCTGGCATGCTAATTTAGGAGTTAAAAGACTTCCAAATTGTAAAATGCTCCAACTGTAAAGTGGTAAGCTGCATAATACAAATTGTAACTGCATTTCAAGGAAGGCAAGTTTACTGAGGGTTAGGGCTATCAGAGGATTGTGAGAAACTGAGGTTAATTGGGTGCCCTAGGGAAGTAGGAGAAACACTGTGCTATACCTGGATTCCTTTGTGGTGATGACTGATGAGAGCTGATTGGCTGCTAGCCAGGCCCAGGCTTCTGCTTGTGCTGCCTCTCCTCCAAACTGCAACTTGATGCATCTGCAATGCAAATGGTCCACACACAAAAAACTAACTTGCTGAAAAGCACCACCTTATTTTGTTAGGACAGCTAGAGATAAGACAACTTGAGCTCTAGTCTAGTCAATTCACTACTGGGATATTGGCTCTTCTCTCTCCTCACTGGCCACATAAGTAAATGGCCATCAACAAGTGTTAAGGGACAATTCACTTTCAAGAGAAAACTGATGTTGAAAAATTCTGGAAGTTAGTACTTCCAATCTACAAACTACTTGACTAATATTGAGGTATAAGTTAACTTCAATAAAGAGTACTTTTTAAAATTGATTGATTGATTTTAATTATTTGATTGTTCAATTAGAGTTGTCTGCAGTACTTTTAAATAAGGCTTGCAGGGGCCAGTAGCTGTCCTTCAGGACTGAACTGAAGAGGACACATGACCTGCCTCTATAGGACACTGTTCTGAACCTGGGTTGTGGGAATGTGGGTCCAGGAAAGCCAGATCTTCTCAGGAGAAACTGTAAATCAATATTTATCACAAAAAAAATCACAATCAACTAAAAGAAATACAAACCCTTTGTGTGGACTAAACTAAAATACTGGTGTATAGGTTACTAGCTTGTGTGATTCCTGCTTCACACTAAGCAACAGCACTTTTGCATTAGAAGATTAACACTATAAAGACAATGGCAAACATACTTGAAAGCAAGGCCCTCAAAGACTGGCGTTAAGGGAAGCTTAAAGGTCTGACAGAGTGATATGGCGGTGTCGAAAAGGCCGGCTTGAACCAGAAGAGTGACCATCTCCTCTGCTGACGAGCTTCCTGTGGAGACGGAAAAGTGCCACTTAGTGTGACCAGAGGTACATGCAAACGAGCCCCCAAACTGTTCAAAGGGCAGCATGCCTTATAGCCATCTAGTGTGGCCCTCCAGTGTGTTGCAGGTACTGACAGACTGCTGCATCCCCACCTGCAACCGCAACTGCCGAAGGCTCATGCTGAGCCAGTGCCAGGCGAACACGAGCCAGGATGCACTCTTTCTCTAGGTCTTCCAGGTCCAGGATTTCAATCTGCCGATTTGCTATCAGCCAAAGACAAGCAACTTCAATTCTCCAAATGCAAAAGAAGTACCTATTGACTAAGTCAATCTGTCGATTTCCACTAGATATTATGTAACTGTCCATTTAATTTCCAGGGTGAGAAAGCAGGTGGCTCCATTAAAGCTAACTTAAAGCAGCACCCTGCTTCAAACGTACAGCTGAGTCAAATAAAAGCAGTACTTGAATCATAGCTGCAGTGAGGCAGTGCTTACAAGGTGTTTTACATATTATTCATTTAAATCTTAGAACCATAAAATACTATTATCTCCATCAGTAAGAAAAGAACATGCCCAAAGCGAGAGAGGCAGAATTAAAGCCAGGCATCCCACCCTGGAGCCCAGGCTCTTTAAGGAAGGGCATCATGCCTCCGTGGCAGTGTCAAAGGAGCCTGATAAAACAAAAGTTTGTGACTAAACTGATTTAAATACAAGAAACAAAACACACTTTTTAAGCACTTTCATTTCTAATGCAGCCATACAAAATTTTCAAAGTGCCACCAACCAACCTTTAGCAGATTAATATAGTGAAAATACACTAAAAAAAGGGAACTTTACAATAGTTCTACAATGTAACTACTATACATATATAATATATAGTATACTACAATGTAAGTACATTAAAATATAGAAAAATAATACTCTAATACGACAACAGAATCACTGTCCAGCAAAGAATCGGTGTGACCCGACTCACCTGGGGCGGCAGTGCACTCTCCATCATGGTTCCTCTTAGGGGACGCGCCAGGGCGGTCATACTGAAATGACAAAGTCACTTAACTGTGAAAAATCACTATTTTAATTTGCATCCAGAGCTTTCCTGCTTCAACCCTTGCAACAGATATTATTTAACTAGCATAAGTCTTCTTACAAGGGTACTGTAACTATCAGACAAAAAATGGAATGTCTGCCAAGGTGGCTCATTTAGCTCTAACATGTTACTGAATCTGAAGACATGGATTTCTGATCTCCGTATAAACCACCTGACTTTCCCTGAATGCAGATATATTCTCCGCTCAGAATTCTGGGAAACACCCTACTAAATGTAGGAACTATATAATACAAGTAGCTGGGCACATATGACTACATCAGCATGACCAAGAAAACTCAAAATGTACATTCTTTAAAATAGTCACTGTAGATTGAATTAACAAAAATGAATGAAATAACAGCAGCTACTACCATTCATTGAGCACTTTTTGTGGGCCAGGCACTGTTACAGTTCTAAGCAATCTATACATAAATTATTTCATTTGAATACCCTAACAATTCTATAAGGTAGACATTAATATTATCATCATCTCTATTTTATGCAAGAGAATAACTAGACAGCAAAAGATTAATTTGCCTGAAGTTATTCAGGTCCCTCTAACTCCACAACAGCTCCGTAATACTTCCTACAATGATTTTGAGCTTGGGAACTAAACAGGTAGTAATATACACCAACTGAATTGCTACAAAAATAGATTAAATTCCCAAATATCCCAAGAGAAATTTTAAATGACATAAAAGATAAGGTCATAGTTCTGAAAGGACCAAACCAAATAAATAAAATGATCCCCAAATTCCAAGACAAAAAGTTTTCATACCATTGCACCAGATGCGGGCTGCACAATCCATGCATATTCCGGACGAATAAGTCGTAAACAGTTAATAGCAGCCAGATAACAGTTGCCTTGCTTCTCAAGTCCCCGGAGAGTTCGAACCTCTCTGCCAAGACGCATTCCATACTCAAACATTGCTGTGCCAGCTGTGAGGCAATAATAAATTAGACAGCAGAATTTCTGAAATGGGTTTCTTTAGAGATGAACAGAATTTGCTTTACTTATCAAATATTAAAATGTAAAACAAAACTGAGTTTAACTTAAAACCACACACACACACACACACACACACACACAAAATCACATGTTGGTGAGGATGTAGAAAAATGGGAACCCTTGTGCAGTGCTGGTGGGAGTGTAAATTGGTGCAGCCACTATGGAAAACAATATGGCAGTTCTCAAAAAATTAAAAACATAATCACTTCATGATCCAGCAGTTCCACTTTTGAGAATATAACCCCCAAAATTGAAAGCAAGGTCTTGAAGAGATATCTGTCCACCCTTGTTCATTATGTATAATAGACAAAAATGGAAGCAATCAAGTGTCCACTGATGGATAAATAAAATGTGACATATACATATAATATCATTCACTCTTAAAAAACCCCCAAAATTCTGACATAATACAACATGGATGAACCTTGAAAACATCACATAACACTGAGAGAAACAAGCCAGTCACAAAAAGAAAAATACATGTATAATTCTAACAGCGACTTTCAGAGGCAGAAGGGAGGATGGTGGTGGTTGTCCAAAGCTGGGGGAAGAGGGCATGGGGACTTGTTTAATGGACAGTTTGAGTTCTGCGAGATAAGAAGACCTTGGCGGATCGGTGGCACAGTCATGTGAAGGTACTCAATACTGCTGAGCTGCACATTTAAAAATGGTTAAGGAGGTAAACGTTATATTAATTTTACCACACTTAAAGAAAATTGGTTTCTCAATGCTAATGACCCTTGTTTAGGAAGTATAATGCTAATTATTTCAAGTAATAAATTATCAACTTGTGTTTTAACACAAGATTAAAACAAATGGGAAGTTGTTTAATGAGTACAGAGTTTCTGTTTTGCAAGACTGAAAGGAGGTCTGAAGACTGGTTACACAGCGATGTGGATGCACTTAACGTGACTTAAAAATGGTTAACACTGGATGGTTCATGTGTACTTTGCCACAATTAAAAAAAGCTCCCCCCAACTATGATGTAAAATGCCATTTCTGACTATTAGATCCTACATTCCTAGATAGAACAGAAGTCTAGCTTAGGGAGCTTGTCTTAGCCAAATAGTTACCTACTTCCACCTGGGATTCTGAGACCAAGAAATGTGTGGGTGCTGTTTAAGAACACAGACTCTTATTTTTTAATAATACTTTAGTTACACAGGTTGATTAAATATTGAATAATACATTTTTCTGTGATAGCATGGGACTCCAGAAACCAAAGAATATTAAAAAAATTTGTTTTTGAATGAAACTATTTTTTCATTCTAACAAATTAAAAACATTTTTTTAAATTTATTGATTTTAGAGAGAGAGAGGGGAGCATTAATTTGTTTCACTTATTTATGCATTTATTGGTTGAGTCTTGTATATGCCCTGACTGGTATTAAACCTGCAACCTTGGTGTATCGGGACAATGCTCTAACCAACTGAGCTACCTGGACAGGGCCCAGAAATATTTTTGAGTGCCGGTAATATGTAGGACATTTTGTTAGAACAACAGCCTTGCTCCAGGAAAACCTAAACATTTATCTGGTTAAACTGGTTTTAATCATGTCAACTAAGGGATGTTATTATTGTGAAAGCAAACAATGGGAGATCTTTAACCCTTCCTGTATGATTCAAGAAAATAAAAGAATATGCAGGCATGTTTTTATAGAAACAGAGACAGGTTCATCGATATGGAGAGTGTCTTGATGGTTGCCAGATGGGATAGGGGGTGTGGAGGAATGGGTGAAGAGGTGAGGGGATTAAAAAGTACAAATAGGGACTTCCGGCCAAGATGGAGGCATAGGCAGACACACTGTGCCTGTTTTCACAACCAAATTAAGGACAACAAAGATTTAGAAACAAGAAAACAACCAGAACTCAGAAAATCAAACTGTTTGGAAGTCCAACAATGATTCATCCAGACCGGTAAGAGGGGCGAAGTCGTGGCAGGAAAAAGTGGAGGTGCGGAGGGCACGCAGGCAGCAGCGGCTGGCAGCCCCCAGGTGCACAGGCGGCGATTAGCAGACCCCGGGCATGGGGTGGCAACTGTGCAGAACCAGTGAGGCCGCACAAGGCAGCTGGCTGACCAGGTGGTCCCACATTCACGCACAGATAATCCAGGCAAAGGGGAAGCGGTGAAAGGAACTGGAATCTGAGAGTGAGTAAAGCAACCGCCATTATCTCCTCTCAGACCCCGCCCCCACATACAGCGTCACTACCCAGCGACTGGGCTGTCCCGCCCTGGGGAACACCTGAGGCTCCACCCCTCACCACGTAACAGCTGCCACTAGACAAAACAAACAAACAAAAAAAACCCAGAAATGAAAATGGCTCAAACCGGAGAACAAATCAAAGCCCCAGAACCAAGTTATCTAAGTGATGAAGAGATTGCCAACCTATCAGATGCACAATTCAAAACCCTGGTAATCAGGATGCTTACAGAATTGGTTGATTTTGCTCACAAATTAGATGAAAAAATGAAGGCTACAATAAGTGAAATGAAGAAAGATGCATGGGGTACCAACAGAGATGGGAGGAAAACTGGGACTCAAATCAATGGAATGGACCAGAAGGAAGAAAGAAACAATCAAACAAAAAACGAGGAAGAAACAAGAATTCAAAAAAATGAGGAGAGGCTTAGGAACCTCCAGGACATCTTTAAATGTCCCAACATCCGAATTATAGGGGTACCAGAAGGGGAAGAAGAAGAGCAACCAGTGGAAAACTTATTTGAACAAATAATAAGGGAGAACTTCCCCAATCTGGCAAAGGAAATAGTCTTCCAGGAAGTCCAGGAAGCTCAGAGAGTCCCAAAGAAGTTGGACCCGAGGAGGAACACACCAAGGCACATTATAATTACATTAGCCAAGATTCAAATGAAGGAGAGAATTCTAGAAGCAGCAAGGGACAAGGAGACAATCACCTACAAAGGAGTTCCAATCAGACTGTCAGCGGATTTCTCAAAAGAGACCTTACAGGCAAGAAGAGGCTGGAAAGAGGAATTCCAAGTCATGAAAATCAAAGGCCTACATCCAAGATTGCTCTATCCAGCAAAGCTGTCATTTAGAATGGAAGATAAAGCGCTTCTCAGATAAGGTCAAGTTAAAGGAGTTCATCATCACCAAGCCCTTATTATATGAAATGTTAAAGGGACTTATCTAAGAAAAAGATAAAAAATATGAACAGTAAAAAGACAGCAAACTCACAGGTATTAACAACCAGACCTAAAACAAAAGCCAACTAAGCAAACCACTACAACAGGAGCAGAAACACAGAAATGGAGATCACATGGAGGGTTAGCAATAGGGGATTAGGAAGAGGAGAGAGGGGGACAAGGTACATAGAACAAGTAGCATAGATGGTAG